>CM076575.1:767386170-767589071 GCA_034641835.2 Pinus albicaulis | reverse complement strand
CTTTGAAGGAGAATGCGCAAGTAGATGCTTTGATTATTACCAACCAGAGGTTTTTGTCTCTGCTTTATTAGCCAGCTTTCTCTTTCTATTTTAATTTCACGGATGTTTTTTTCTCTGTTTTATTAGCCAGCTTTTTCTTTCTATTTTAATTTCACGGATGTTTTTTTCTCTGTTTTATTACCCAGCTTTCTCTTTCTATTTTAATTTCAGGTGGATGGTCGATGAGGGTTTGTTGACTTTTATTTTTATTTTTTTAATTAGTAATTTAGAGTGATTTTTAAGACAATAGGTTCAATATATATTTTTTCTAATTGCTTATATTAAAGGTTATGGTGTGTTAGACAGTCTATTCGGATTGAATTTTAATAGATTTAAAAAATTTAATGTTTGCATTTTTAATGAGAATAGAGTTTAGTTTTGTTACATTACGATTTTCCTCCACACAAAACCTTTGGATGTAAAGTTTTGGGAACCAACGTTTACCATCCTATAAACCCATTAATGTTGGGGAGTTGTATATGCCCATTTTTGAATTTAAGTGTACACGTTTACCATCTTATAAACCCATTAATGTTCGGGGGTTGTATATGCCCATCTTTGAATTTAAGTGTACATTATCTAGTGGTGTACATATGAAATTAAATGATATTTCAACATTCACTACACTAAAAATAGTCTATGGGACCATGGGTTACTTACTTTTGACCTTTTGCAATTCAATCATTTTCTTATTCAAATTGATGATGAGCTAGCCCAACCATCCAACAGTGACTACAAAGACAATGCCAACAAATTGATATTAACATATTCCCATATGAAATGTTTTTCCAATTCTACATGTACACACCATGAAATGTTTTTCCAATTCTACATGTACACACCACTTCTTCCCAAGTTCCTTTAGGCCTTTTCCACCTGTCTCACACCGAAGTTGATGGAGTTGGTTATTAATCGAGCAATAAGAACCTTTGCCCTCCACAGAATGTTTGTTGTAAATCACAAGTAGGATTGAATTCCACAATGTAGTACTTCTTCTTTTTAACCAACTCTTTTCCCCATACCTATTTACTAAATTTCTCCATAATAAAATGCTTTAGCTCCTTGCTATTTGTGGGACATAGATTGAAGTAGATATTTCATTTTTGCAATCATGTGTAGTTTTGTCTCATCCATGTTTTCTTCTTTCGTTGAATATAACATTAGACTTTACCTACTTCACTCAATATTAACTCATAATATATCTCATGATGTACCAATTTTTTTATTTTGAACTTCATCATAACTAAGGCTTTTTAGATTTTCTCAATTTATTTCCATTTTAAAACAAAAATATTAACAAACTTTTATTACGCCGTAAGGCATCTTTATTTGAAAATAAATTTCCTAGCTGCTTTTCTGTCATAATATGTGCCACTAGATCTTTTGTTAGATAATTTAGACATTATTAATCGTTGATTTTGAATATAACCATAACCATTGCAACGGTTGCAACTAGCCAGGGCTACCTCCTCTATCATCTGCTCGATCTCACCTCAAGCAATCTTCTTTCTCTGAAGGATCTCTGCCGCCTCAGCCATCTCGTCATGAATACGTCTCGCTGGACTACTGAAAAAGGGATTGAATCTTCCACATCTCAGCCCGGAAGCAATCTCGCTGACCACGAATGGAAACAGCAGAGGCTTCGATGCAGCTTCTCGTACAGTCGCCATGTAACAGAAACCAGGGATATGCTGTGAGTGATAGCTTAAACAGCCAGCGGTGTAAGTTTGAACGACAATTGAATCTGGACTGCTGGAGAAGGGACTGACTCTTCCGCATCTCGGCTTGGGATTTGCATTTTTCCTATGGTAAGTCATGCTATTGGGTCATAATGACAGCTACCATGATGACAAAGTCATGCGGGTGACGATTGCACTCAACCATTTTGGTGAAGGTCTTGTGCAAGGAATGCCAAGGTGAATAATTTTCTGCATTCTTCTCAATTTCCCTTTAATTTTTTTCAGAATTACTACCACTGTACTCTTTTCATTTTCATTTCATTTGTCTCAGAACACAGATCTAGCATTCTCAATTTTTTATGTTTGGACAAAATGCAGTAAGTGAAGTTCTGGTATTACTTATATGAGAGTAGGGAAAAGTTGTTCATTTTTAGGCTGTCAAAGTATATCAAAAAGATTTCATTTATAAAAAGCGATTTGTACATTGGTTGTGTGAGATGCTTGAGTTATATTTGGATCGAGTTATATTTTGATTGATTGAGACTTTGTTCACTGAATGCATTTAAAAGATTTTTACAGTGATTTGATTTGAATGTCAGGCGTTTTAAGTAAACATAAAATTTGTTCAAAGTTTTTATGTCCAACTATTGTAAATGTACATCGCTGATTGAGTGATGTTTTCCATAATAAAATTATCCCCAGAATAAAATAAGACGCGGGACAACTATAACAAATACAATACAATTATAGAGAGTAAAAAAGGAGATGTTTTCCATAATAAAATTATCCCAAGAACAAAGAAATAAGCTGGGCAACTATAACAAATACAATACAATTATAGAGAGTAAAAAGAGAAACGTAGGGCAGCCATAACAAATACAACTCTGCCGTTTGTTATAGGATAATAAATAAAAGTGTTTAGTTTATTCGAAACAAACTGAAAATAATTAAAATATTTTATGAACTTCGAAACTATATACACGAATCAATTATTTTGTTCTCAATGTCTTTACGGTTAACAAAGTTTTTGTTCTTTCCTTGGCCACTTTGTCATTTATAATGAACATAGCATCTAGAACCAGTTAGATAGATGATTACAAATTTTGAAAATTGTAGGTCTCTGGTTAAAATGTATTAAGAAATAAAGGTAAACCTTTGGGCTGAAATGTAAATTTTGAGGAGCAGATCTTGAAAATTTATGTGAAAATTCCATTGAAGTGGAAGCAGGCTACACACGTTTGAAAGGGAAAGTGAGATCTACATATGGGAAAGCCACTTGCAACCAGTGTTAACTGTAATGATTATATTTGATTTTTAAGTTAAAATGTTGGTATTAAAAATTTGTTAGATTTTAATCTTAATTTTTTAATAAAATTTAAATTAATAATATTATAAAACTAGATTTAACATAAATTAGTTTAATGAATAATTTTTTTTTTTAAATACATAATATTAAATTTTTGAGTAATTAAGCATAAAATTTTTATTTATAATAAAATTTATATCATAAAATTAAACTCCACAAAAACCAATTAATTTATATTACATGGATAAAAAAAAATATAAAAAAAGGAAATAACTATATATATTTAAATATTACATTTTCGTGCTACTATGTTCTCCAACAAAATATAATAGAAAGGTTGTAATGTCATGTTTGACATTTTGACTATGTCAAATTACAAAAAAATAAAAATAAAAGTAAATTAAATAAAAATATTGACATAATGTAATGAACATTTTAAGTAAGTCAAAAAAATTAAAAATAATAAAATAATATAATGATAAACTATAAATACAACCCATGGTATTAACCCATGGTATTCATGTAGAATGTAGTTTCTTTATAGGGGGAACTAAGATGACCTAAATCAATCTTTAATAAAATTATTTTTAAATGTTTATAACCATTGTTATTTTAAAATTTTACTTAATAAAATGTATCTAAATTTTCATACATTCAAATATACATAGTTTTTCTTGTTTTGTATTATTTTTGTTACAACTATTTTATTATTCCAAAAATATATGGTTTTTTTGTTATATATTATTTATGTTACAATTGTTTTATAATTCATGATTTATCTTGAACAATAATGATAAATGTTCATAATTCTCATTTCTTAAATAACACTAAATTTACCTTTAAAGGTGTCGATAACAATTGTTTGTATCAAAGTCAAGGTGTTTGTATCAAAGTAAGGATACAGAAGAAAGGAGACATGGTGAAGAGAAGCTTCCAACCTTACAACAAGCCCTAAAAAAGCATATTGTTGAATGTATGGAATCCATTTTCCCTGATACACATGAAAAGTCCAATGAAAAATCTTGGAATTTGGAAAATGTCACGAAGCTTATCTCATGTTCCATTCATTTAGATCTTAAGTATATGGAAGAAGAAAAGCAGGACAATGGACACTTATCAAGAATGTATGATTCTTTAGAAGGAAACAACGTTGACAAGGCTATGGAGGACCAAATAGAAAAATTAAAAACAAAAGAGGACTCTTCAGAAAATGGGTTACTCAAGGATTTTGGAATCCAGATGAGCTACATTATCTCAATGATTCAAGCAAGTGCTCGAAAAGAGATAGACAATAGTGATATAGAGACAATTTATTCATAAACAAGAGAAAGCTAGAATTATAACCCGAGTAGTAGTTCACTCAACATAATTCTCCATCGCTTGTTCAGGAGGAGAAAGTTTCTACTACCTCATCAATTGAAGAAGGCCCACAGGAGAAAATCAGAAGAGATTCTTCAATGTTATTTTCATTTGACATTCAATCACTATGCTCTTTTTTGTCTAGTAGTCTCTTTACCTCTGCCCTTAAATTCAATGAAACTGAAAATATTGACAAAAGACACTTACCTATTGCAATCAGTTGAAAAAAGAGTTATCTCTAAAAGGCCACTTGGGGAGGAATCTATTATTTAAAAGACCCGGAAAATAATTTCATTTCAAAACAAAAATTTACTATCACTATCACTAGGGAAGCGAGTTATTACATTTAAAATTTGTTCCCATTCTTTTCACTACAAAATTTAATTGTTACTTTTTATTTGATGGGAAAATAGATGATATTTAAAAGGCACTAAAGTCTTGAATTATGATCCTTAAGGAAGTCGCTAGATTCCCTCATTATGAGCTGATTTTTTCTTCTTACTTTTGGGTCTTCATTATTTTTGTTATTTTAACTGAGGTGAAAAGTTCCAAAGAAGTGGAATATTGGTAATTCAAAGAGGAATTATGGAAATATGATTGTAGATAATTTATTAATATAAATTATCTGAATTGAGATTAATTAATCATCCCCATGGATTAAAAAGGGTCCAAATGTCTCTTATCCATAAAATTGACAATTAAGATAACTCTATGCTCTATGTTCAAATGACAGGTGAAGGTGGATTTACCATGCTTAAGCTTTTTAGTAGTTTCTTATGAAGTACAACATGTCATAGTGATAAGTTTTTATTTCATTAAATAATTATAGCTATTGAGCATAGACAGAGTTCTGCTAGTAGCATCAAAGGAATTCAACATTGTGAATTTGATAGAAGCAAATAATTTCATGGAAGGGTGAAGTCTGCCCAACTTGGTCATAAAAACCAAGTGCATACTTCATGCAGAAAAAAAATAAACATGCAGATTTGGTCATATAGAAGTCTTGAGTAGTTTGGCCAAAATGTCTCGTCCATTATGAAAAAACAGATCTTACATGCAATTAATAACAAAGAAGTTGTTTCAAATTAATTATCCAGTATGAATATTTTGATTTGAGGTCCAGTAAACATAATTCTCCACCCCTTATTCTGGAGAATCAGTTGGAGCCTAAAAAATTCCTACTACCTCTTCTTTCTTATATGTTGTTCTTTCCTATACCACAACTTAACGATATTTCCTTTACAACATAAAATACAATTGCTAATTTACTATATATATAACCTATATTTACTAAACCTGGTAAATATGAATAGCCCGACCGGAGCATTAACATACCTAGAGGCTGGTAAATATGCATCACTTCACCGCACATCACAGCTGGCAGCGTCAGCAGGGTACGGCGGAAGCATCGGTGCTGCACAGCAAACATGACCTCAGGTACGGACCCCCTGGATTGCAGCCACGTCCTCGAGATTTGGATTGGATTCCGGGTATATTGCCCAACACGTTTTGCAGATACGGGACGGTGGCTGCCGGCCCGCGGGAATGATTTCATTAGGTCAGCGGGTCATTGGGCGGTATATGAATCTACCATAAAATTTATGGGTAAATTAATTTTGGTAAAGGTGAAAATTTTGGTAGAAAATTATTAGAACAAGGGTGAATTGTCTTTGGTTGGTATATGAATCTACCATAAAATTTATTGTTAAACTATTTTTGGTATAGGTGAAAATTTTGGTAGAAAATTATCAAAACAAGGGTGCAATGGATGATCCATCCGATCGTATTCCAAGGAGTAAATACTTTTACTATTTTCCTGTGCAACAATTTTGACTGTTATGGGAAATTTTAAGGCAAAAACAACCCTTGGTTTGGCTTTGTGGGGGAAAACGGGACCCATCGGAATTGTTCATCTGGCCATTTTATTTGGAGAGTTGTTGTTTTATTTTATTTTTTTAGGTTATTAATGAAGGAATTGTCTTTAGTGAGATTTTTTGTAGTTTTTGGAATTGGATGAAAAAAGTGGAAATAAAATCTTGATTTCGGTTATTTAAACTGGTTTTTTCACTGTATATATGGATTCAGCACCCTAAAAAACTTCTAGGATTCCGCACCCTAAAAAATTCCTAGGGCACTTCGATTGTGCAAGCTTATCCATCAAACTTTTGTATATATAGATTCAGCACGGTAAAAAATCCTTAGGGCACTTTGATTGCGCAAGGTTAACCATCAAACTTATGTTTTCAATGAATTCCAACTCAATTTTAGAGAAATTAGAGCAGAAAAATCCAAAAAAAAACTTTCAAAAAAATAGCATCTAAAAGACTACTCGATCAATGAATAGTTTGCAAACATCAATGTCTTGGGCAGCGAACTAAGTGTTCGTTTCTCCGGAAATTTCTGCGATTCATTTTCTGAAATTAGTTATTATAATATGGTAATGCCCAGAGCCGGATCCCTACTACCTGATAGCCAATGCGACAAAATGCTGAGAGTTGCTGCTCTGGCCATCAGAATGAACCATAGTGCCATGGACTAGGTCTGACTGTGTGTGACAGGCGAGAAGAATTACGATGGCGGACCGTCCAACGATGTGTGTTCTGTGAATTTCACTGTAAATACATAATTTTTTAAACACATTTAAGTTGAATTTTCCTCAAACTAATCATTAAAAAAATAAGATATTCACGTTGTTTAACCACAACGTTGAAGGTTCAATAAAATATATTTTCCCTAGGCACCTAATAATTATATATGATTATTAATTGATAATTATACTCCATATATTATTATAAAGTTAAAAAAAAATGAATTATTTTTCCCTTTTCAATGGGATTGACCTCGTGAGCAAATCAAGCTTTACTTATTCAAACATATATCAATGCTTTTATTAATTCATTTTTTGAATTTAATTTATTACTATTAAATTATTTTATCTTACTGAATTAATCAATAATTTGAAAATAAAGTTAGAGATAAAGAATACAATGAATATTATTTGGAAAGAAAATTAAGTGTTATTTTTTTACTATTAATATGATTATGGACGAGTCTTATTAAAACTATTTTTCATAAATTATTATTATTTTTTAATTTAATAAATATTTTATATATAAATATGTCTTTTTATAAAAATTCTTAAATTTAATTATTAATTATTAATTAAATTGATACTATTTTTAATTTATTATAAATGTATATTATTAATATTTTTAATAATATTTACTTCTGTTACTACTAATAATAATTATTAATATCAATTTCTATTTAAATTAATAAATTGAAAAATGAATAAGTATTACTAGCACAACCACATTAAAAATATTAATGTGGTTGATACACTTTAAGGTTTCATTTCTTTTTATCATTGATAAATATATATTAATAAAAAGAATGATGATGATAATGATGATTAACAATCATTAAGACCAATGCGGCCTATCAGACCTCAAGAAAAGAAAAAGAAAAAGAATAGAAGAGAAATTATTCAAAGTCTTGTTTCTATGATCAAAGAGAAGGGAAAGAAGCGCACCAAGATCACTATAGATGGGTTGGCTTAATAAGACAAGAAGATTGGAAGTGTGGCAAATGTCAGGGAATTAAGAGCAGATGTGAGTAAGAGACAAGCAATCTAAAAGGAAGTGCTTTTCATCTTGCACTTATATAGTATCACAGATTTGACAGATTCTATCATTCCAGGGAGGCTTGGGAATATACCGCTTCCCAGTCTCACTTCAAAGCTCATAAGAATTAGTTCTAATCCTAGCGATGCTTGTTTTTTTTCTTAGTGCTAGTCAACACAAAGAGATAATTCTAGTTATCAAAGGTGGGGTTGATCACCTCCATGTAGCATATTAGCTTCTTTTTACCCTTGAGCTTCTTATCCTCCCACAACTTCTCCTTAAAATTGGAGGATCTAGTATATTTGACACTATATTTGCTTCCTATATTGATCTCCTCCTTAATTCCCCAATGGTTGAGCCAATACTGGGCATCCTTACGCCACTCGCACCTGAGGCGAAGGTGGGGGTTTTGACTAAAGTTAGAAGCAATTTTTAGGATCCTTTTGGATTCCGTGCTGTAAAGCTTCTTCTTATACATCATATATCTAAACATAGTCATACTTTCAATGGGGGACAGACCAACCTTGATTAAGAGGATAGGATAGGGAGTATTTCCCTTGATCTTTAGGTTGTAGGTTATGAATTAATTTTGAATCATCTCAATCTTCCTCCATGAATCCCTAGATATATTGCAACCCCAAAATTCACATCTGTATAAGACAACATGGGTGACAAGAGTCTCAAAGAGGAACCTATTTTTACTCCAAATGCAAATATCGATCGACTTACAATTGTTTTCATGCTCATAATAAGCTTTCCAACCTCCAATAATCCTTTTTTCGATGCTATAATTCCAGTTGAGTTGATGAGGAAATTAAGTACCCAAATATTTATAAGAAGAAACCTACTGTAAGTACTCGTTATTATAAGCGAAACTACCCTAGGTGATCTTTTTGGATTTAATGATCATGACTTTAGTCTTGTTGGTATTAATTGTCATACCCATCTTGAAGCAGTAGACATAAAGAGTCTTAAGCTGCTTGTCAAAGTAATTTCATTATTATAATACAATTATTATTATTATTATTTTTATAAAATTATATTAATTAATATTTAATATTATCTAATATAATTTAAAATTTTAATATAATATTAATTTGAAATAGTAATAATATATTTTTTTTGTAAATGAGACTAATTCTAATAAAAAAACATATAGTACAAACTGGAATTACAGTCAAGCTAGGCTAGATAGCAAGGATGCCAGAAATGATAAACTATCAACCTCGGTCTCATTAAGCAAGAGAGTAACCAAGAGGATCATGAAGAGAAATGTGGGAGCTATAAGAGACAGACACAAGAATCTACCCAGAATGGGTTGAATCCTCAATACAACATTTTTTTCCTTTCTTTTTTGTAACTTTAACCCAACTATCCTGGGGCGTGTGGGCTAAAACCACTTGAATATTGTTTTTGACTCAAGGAGGAGTCTCCTTATCTGAGTCGGAGGAGGAGGACTCATGAGCTCGTTTCTGAGAACTCGAAGAAACATTGGGCCCCCCAGGGTCTACCAAGGACATATCCTTCTCCTGATTTATTGCATCCTCAGCTACTTCAGTCTCATCCTCATCCTCATCTGAGCTGAAGGACTCAATGTCATCCATGGGAGGTGGATCACAAGGTTTCCAGCTTCTGGAGTTTGATTTGCGATTGCTTCTCTTCTTTTGGGCAAGGAACGTGGTATAGTAGTTCTGAAGATGCCCTATTTGATGGAAGTGATGATATCAGAAAGTAGTGTTATCGTAGTCCATGGTCAGTGTCCAATGGTAATCACCAACTTTGATATTGATTTGATTGGGAATACCTTCACTTATGTCAATTTCAACACATATTATGCCATAGATGTATATGCCTGTCACCCCTTGGAGGGATCCGTTGCGAGAAAGCGTCCCAGAGAGTTTCTGTAAAGTGCCATAAAGGAGCAAGTATATTTGGAAGCCTGACCCAGATAGGAAGCTTGGTAATGACTGTCGTAGAAGGGTTGATGTCTGGGAACCAGGGGGTGAGGAAAATCCCTACTTTACCCCAAAACCATGGACCACGTGTTAAGGCTTTTTGATAATATTCATTAAAAGAAAAAAAACCTATGAAGAAGCCCTTCGAGCAAAAAATAACCTTAATTTTATTGGTCCAAGTGGGGTGAATCCATTGGTAGAGATATACTATGTGAGCCCATAATCCATTGAATTGGAAAACAATGGCAGATTCGGCATAGATTTGAAACTAGTTTTCAAGTGCTGGTTGGGAAATTTATAGAGAGGGAGCATCCTCTAATTTGTTAGCGAAAAAAGGGTTGGGAGTCTTCGAGGGTTGAGAATCTTTCTTGGGAGGCTGTGCATGGACAACATCTTTGTAAGAGAAATCTTGGGTGGAAGATGGTTGCTGAACTGCCCCTCCTAGCAGACGAAGGGTAAGAACCATGGAAGCATCTTTTTTAATATTGTAAAAAGAAATCAAGAGAGAATACTCTAGTTGTTTACCTCCATGGAGAAATCGTTGAAATGAAGAGGGAATCCCTACCCTGAGTTCAAGGGCATGCAAAAGGTTCCTTACCAAATCTGACGAGCGAACCCAAAGAAGCATGGTTTGGCCAGAGAGAAGAGAGGTATTGATCTAAAATGGGGGGGGTGGGCGGGGTGAAAGATCTGAGGTCCCCTGGCTACCAGAGTTCATCCATGAGGCTAGATTGTCGAGCCCTGGTGGCTTGCTGTTGAACATGATTCCTCTTCACATTGGTTGTTTTCCCTTGTGAAGGGACCGCCTTGGCATCTAGACCCTGCGGTCATACGGTGGGGTGAAGAATCATTGAAGTGTTGGGTACAGTAGAAGAGACTAGAGCCTTTATCTCTGGTACAAAGAAAGTTTTAGATCATGGCTCTCTTCGGCATCACATTGGGGTTGAGATCCACCCTGATCCGACCATCAGGGACCCCTCCGACCTGCAAATTGTAGAAAGCCTCTTTGTTTGCGCCAAAAGCTATTATTCTTGTTTTTGATGTCATAAATCTTGTACAAGTTTGGACCGTCTCCCTCATTTCTCCTTCGTGAATGCTTTCATTGATGAACTCTTGCTAAAGTTGTGGCATACTTGGTCTTTGATCACCAGTAGCCTTAGGGCCACGTAGGGGTTTGATAATGGCAGAATGTGGTGCGAAGTCATAAACCCTAGGATTCATCTTTGCTGATCGTCTTGGAGCAGTGTTAATCACAAAAGTTTGAAAGAGCCAAATAGAGGCATTACTAATTGAAATAGCAATAATATTAATTAACAATAATAACAATAATTATTTTAGTAAATGTGTTTGATATATGTCCAAGGCTTCATTTGTATCTATAAGATTTAAAACTAAATATATTCAATTAAATAATAATAATAATAATAATTTTTTTTTCATTTTTTTTAATAATTAGTTTATTGTTTATTTACTTTAAGTAAATAATGATTTCTTATTTTTGTAGAGTTAAATCCCCTCTGCGGACAGAGGCGATCCCTACTAGCCCAGATCGGGTCTAGGAACAATCGTATCACGCTAAGGTGCAATTTCCTAATTGCAATAAACCAAATGGTGAAGAAGACTTACCTTGAATCCAACGTTGTTGTTTGTAGAGAAGATAGCACTCTCGTTCCCTTGCTCCGGCAGATCACAATCCTCACGCTTGCCGCGATCGAACACCTACACACACAAGAAACATGACAAACACAAGCGTAAAACCCAATATATGCAATTATGTATCAGTCAGAGAAGACACAACTCATGATCATAATGAACAATACGAGTGGAACCATAACCAATAGTCTCTTATCATTAATCAATACAAAGGAAAATAAAACCTGGCTCTGACGCTGAATCTTCCTTCGGCGGGTTGTCAGCGGAATACGTCTCGGTAAAGCTCATCGGGAATGGGGACAAGACTCTCTCTTCGATCGTCAATCTCCTTGCTACTGATTTTGCGCTATGAGGACTATTGCAGCATTCTTTACGCTATGAAGGCTCTTGGAGATTAGCTTGCAAAGGAAAATAGCAAGCTTATATAGCTGGTGGGAGGGGAGTTGGGATCCCTACAATCATGGGATTGGCCCTATCCTCAAGGAAGCTTCCATGAGAGGTGGAAAACCACTTCCTCTACATGGAGATCTGGAGCCAACCTCCCACCTCAATTTAGAGATCAGTTCAGGAATTGGTTGGAGTCAATCTTCCGCCATTTATTTTTAAAAAGCACTCCTTAATAAGCCTGGCACAGGTGCAACACTGGGACAGAGCGCTAGTTGGCGCAGCCTCTTTGGAGGATTTCCCCCTTTAGCGCGAGGGATGAAGGCATGGATGCAGCTATCCAGTAAGGATCAACAAAGAGACTCAGGTATGGTCGCAACCATCTAGTCAGTGAGTCATGTAATCAATCATTATAATCCCCAAAATCACAGCTTGGATTCCAACAGACAAAATCCAGGGTCTTGCGCTCCATCTCGACCCGAACAAAGTACAAGTTCAAGCATGCGAATAAGTGAGCTGAATTCGAACATGCAAGAACATCGTTTGATTACCAGCCAATGATGAAAGCTGTTAACAGACGCGAGAGGTACCACCAATATTAACAATGGCCCTCAAGGTACTATAGGTACAATCTACAGCATGTGAATCAGTGAGCTGGCATCAAACACCCATAGAATCACTCGATCGGAGGCCAATGATGAAAACCTCACATCGAATGCGAAGAACCTGCCATTGAGGCATGCAGGCCCCAAGGTACCAAAAGGGAGTCTCTATATCAGCTTCCCGGATAATGAGCTGATGTCGACAGGAAGTGACCTCGATCGAAGGTGGGCCATAGTGTTTCCCACATCATCGACACGAGACAGAGGAACATAATTTCTTTGTGAATCAGGATCAAACGAGAATCAGAGGAAGGTTGAAACTTTTGCAGAGGTCAACTTCTCTTGAACATATCGGCGACACGACAGTGGATTTGGTAGTATTTGACATCAACATATCAGGGGTCATGATGACGAGGCATAGAGCAGATGAGAGGTCAAAAGGGATCACCCAAACCCATGGAGGAAAACAGATAATGAGGTGAGATGTCTCCAACCCAACACGAATGCAGACAAGTGCCATGTTCAAGAGCGACATACTGCTGACACGACGACGATACTGGTTCCATTTTTTCCCCCACCATTTCTGGCGAGTACCTCTTTATTTTTACACAAGCTTGAAGAGGATACCATATGCTTGTCATATAATTTCATCCTTCGGACAAATCCATCCTAGTACATTTAAAAAGCCCTAGGAAGGAGAAACTCGAATATCGTCATTACGACTGGATCCGATGTCATCAGGGTTTAACGAGTCTGACAAAGGAAGAACTCGGCATCTTTTCATGTTTAAAGAGTTCGAAAAGATAGCAGAAAAGTAAACTCCAACGGTCCCTTTTCGTAAATAGTTCCTCAAATCCGAAAAAGTAGAAAACTGTGTCTGAGAAAACCTCCTAGTCGCGATAGGGTAGGGTATTCCTTTTTCGTAAGTAACCTATCCCAGCCCGAGAAAGGGGTAAACGTATACTGGGTAGATGTTTTTTTGTGGCCACTTTAACGAGATCGAAACGACATGGGACTCGACAATCTTTTCATGTTTTAGACAGTCAAAAAAGAGCTGAAAGATGACTCCAAAATGACTTTTTCGTGTTTTTACCGAGTCCGAAAAAGTATAAAATACAACTCGTATCACCGTTGAAGCTACGAAAAAAACCTGTTGCTGCACAAAAAAGCAAGTGTAAAATCCATTTTTCGACAAAATATATTGAAATATTGAGAAAAATGACTTTTCAAACCTAATTTTGACTTCAAAAGTTATAAATATGCCACAAATGGTAAAAACATATTTACTTTTACTTTTTACCTCTTCTGAAGAGCAACAGTGGTCATTTTGTGTGCGAACTTGCGACAATGATTGTGACTAATCCAAGACACCATTCAGATCCTCGTTTGTTCCAGGTAAGAGGCGCTCCCTCAAGCTCTGTTTTGATGCATTTTTTATGGTTTTCCATTGTGTATTTGATCTCTAGAGGAGACCTTTTGAAATTTTAGGGCTCCACCCATTGACACGGGTATCAGGCACAGACCCGTGCCAATGGAATTTTACTTACAAAGGGGTCGTGCCAACTTGCGCAACTGTTAGGAAAACAATCACCCCAATGGCGCAACGTGGTTTTCCGCTTTAAATTTCTCAAATGTGAGCCACTCATATGGGTTTTTTAAGTGTAATAGAGATCTAACAAGGCATTTTGACCATGTTGGTGCAGGTATCCAGGCACAATGGTGATTGAATGGAAAGAGAGGGAACATAGGGAAGAGGATGAAATGGCTATGGAAAACGAAGCTTGCATGAATGCACTCCGAGACTGTGGTCTCAAGAAATTCTTCCTTACACCATGTTTACGAGCTTAGCCTGAGCTATTACAATACCTGGTTAGCATATGGGAAGAAAACGAAGAAGTGTTCAAACTTCGGGACCAAGTATTAGCTCTTGAGGTTTTTGATGTTTACTTTATAACCCGATTGTCGCGCAGAGGTTCAGTGCCAATAATAACGGGCAGCAAACCTTCTCGAGAGAAAATGGACATGGTAATGGCAAGAGTGTGCCCAGGGGCACGAACAGGATTGGGGAGCAGGAAGGCGGATATCCACACTGTCCGCGACCTATCACTCAGGGTAGTGCTTCATACCATTACGCGAGTAGCAAGATCGCAGGCTCCACATGAGGCAACAAAGGCGCAACTCCTATTAGCCTCCGAGTGTATGAATCCTACACTGTTAGATTGGGCTACTGCAGTGACAACCAACATAAAGAGGCAGCTAACAAAGTGCAAGCAAGCCAAACTAAAACAGTTTGGATACAGTTCCATTCTGGTGTCGTTCATCCTAGAACGATTACCCATTTTCCATGGCCAAGGGGAAATAGTTGTCGAGTTGATACCGAGGGAGCCAAGGATGGCTCGCTGGGTAGCATTTATGCCTAGGTCAGGAGGGGGTCAAAATATTTCTTGGAGACCCGAGTTCTTTGGGTGGTTACGGCGTCAACTGATCGTGGTTGAGGATTGGCCCTATGCTGGGACTGATTTCACTAGAGATCCCGATCTTCCGGTCCCGGAAGGGGAGGACTAGGACGAGGAGCTGGGTATGATTCTCTTTTTTTTTTATGTATTTATGATTTTTTTGGTAATACATGTCTGTTCTAACAACATTTTTATGTGTATGCAGATCTTGGCCCAGAAAGGCCCGTGGGCATGTTGCCCATTGCGTGGAGGACCCATCTCGGACATGACCCTCAAGCTGAGGGTGGCAAAGGGAGCGAGCTGATCCAGAACCTAGAGGGCATTTCCCGGGGAATCCCAGACTATGCACAGCTAGCAGACGTCCCATTATCTTACTAGCGACACACTGTGGGGGTGCCTAGTCGCCTCCACATACTTCTGATGCGATTGGTGTGCGAGGTGGATTGTTACCATGAGCACCATGCTGATTAGCTATTTAGGGCTTTCATATGCATATTTTTTGAGAGACATGTTGTCTCTGGCTATTATTAGATAAACATGTATATTTTTTGACTTTATGTGATGTATTGCAAACTATTTGACATATATATCTATATATCTATTTCTGGATGGATCTTTTTACATGTGATGATGTTTTTTATAAGTTACACAATTGTCTATCTAAAACCAAATTAGCTGCTGCATCTGTTAATGTATTCATATGCCTGGGTATGTGTTGATATGTGATATAGTCAAAATTTCTTCCAGTAAACGAATACGTAGATACAGATGTAAAATGGATGGGTTTCTTACTGAATAATGACCGTTAAGTTGTAATACTACAAGCTGTGAGTCCAGATACACAAGTAATGCACGAAGACCGAGGTTGACAGCCTCGGTTAATAATTCTAAAATAGCACTATACTCTGCAACATTATTTGTGGTAGGCCCCAGACACACACCTTGCAAATTAACCAACTCACCAGTAGTATCATAGATTACCCAGGCTATCGAGGACAGATTATTGGTGCTGCGGGAGGCACCATCCGCGAAACCGACAAAAGGAGTAAAGGACATCTGCACAATCAAGAAGACCCAATCAGCAGAAGGACGCTTACAATGCACATCACACCACACATGCACACAAATGAATATACACACCTATGTACACACACCACAACAAAAATAATTCAAGCGTAGTATTTTTTAAGGTACAGCCCATTCCTAGGCTATGCCAACGGAACTCCTTTATAATCAATAAGCTCATAAGCCCCGTTTTTCAATACTCGTTTTATTATGTAGGGCCCATGCCACATGGGTTGGAACTTTCCTGCTCCAAGTTTGTCATGCGCTTGGTCGTATAGGAGGACGAGGTCCCCTTCGACAAAGGAATGTGGAGAAACTGATTGATCAAAATGACCTTTGACCCGCTTCTTCTGTGCCTCAATGACTAAAGCAGCTAAGCGACGGGTTTCATCCAGCCATTCCAAATACAAGAGACGCTCTTCCTCTGGAGAAGTGTCAGGAAAAAGTTCCACAGCCAACTTTAGGGAAGGAATTTCGCACTCAACCGGAAGAGTTGCTCCAGACCATACACTAATTGGAATGGTGTGAATCCGGTCGCACTCTTTGCTGATGTTCGGTAGGCCCATAGAGCTGAGAACAATTGGAGATGCCAATTGGACTTATGAATACCAATTTTCCGTTGAAGCATTGTGACCAAAAATTTGTTCACAGCCTCAGCCTGGCCATTTGCTTGGGGGTAATATGGTGTTGAGCTATCATGTCGTAAGCCCAATCTTGATGTCAGCTCGACCATCATGTAATCTCGAAAATGAGTGCCATGATCGGTGAAAATGGCCTGAGGGACCCCGAAACGTGCAATAATTTGGTTGAAAATAAACTGGGCAGTTGTCTTACCGTCGGCGGCTAGTGTAGGCATCGCTTCGGCCCACTTAGTAAAGTAGTCGACAACGACGATTATATATGCATGCACCCCGGCCGAAGAACCCAAATGGTGCATATGGTGAAGACTGTTCCATCATCTGGGTCTGCTGAGACGAGAACGGTTCTTTAAGAACTACCAAAGTCCCTTTGGAGCCTTTGAGAAGTTGACTAATCGAGGAAAATCCTTGGTATAATGATCTCCTTCACAAATAAGGAAGGGGTACTTCGGTTTACGTTGAGAACCGTCCTCAGTACGAGGTTTAGAAGACTCTGGTTTAGGGGCATCGGGTTTGGATTTTCCTTTGCCCTTCTTCTTTCCTTTGGAGGCTTTTTCTGTAGGATTAGCTTGAACGGCGTTGACCTCCACGGTCTTGCCAGAATCTGGAGGAGCGGGGAGAGAAAAATTATTGGAAGAATTGTACTTCTGCTTCCTGTTTGAAGACTTTCGAGAATTTTGAGATACGGAACCAATAACACCATCCACCGTCGGGGTAGGTGGAGCTTTAGAGGTTCCCGAGCGTCGAGCGTTAGTCAAAATATCATAAAGCGTGCCGGACTGAGAGTACACCCGATCAAGATACTGGGCACGTGCGATGGCTTGTTCTTCAGTCACACATGCCCCCATAGCAATATCTTGGGCGATTTTGGTAACGAAGGAGGTGGTGAACCAATGAGTTAGTAGCTGATTAGGTATATCAAATTTGATCAGTCTACGACGACGTCGCCACTCATGAATATGATCGGATATGTGGGTGGCTTTATCTTGCTTCAACGAAGTCGGGATATGCGTCCCGGCTTCATAGAGAACCGGTAACTTAAAGTGAGTCAGAAAAGCCATTTCCAACATGTTGAGATCTTGAAATATGCCATAGGGTAATTCGATATACCACTTAGCAGCAGCACCGGTAAGAGTGCGCTGGAAGAGACGTAGACGAATTGAATCATCAACCCAAGAATTAGACGAACACCACAAATGGTAGGTCATTACATGGGCTTGGGGGTCTTCTCCAGCTTTACCTTCAAACTTAGGGCAGTCGTCGGGTACCTTGGTCGGAACCGGGGGCCAATAAGGATTATGAAGAATCGGATCATTGGTTAATTTAGAAATCCGGTAACTCCAAGGTAGCCAAGAACAGAAATTGCAGATTGAACGGCATGCCAGGCCCTCAATAAGGACCTATACCTGTACTCCATGTTGGTTGAGCATATCCTTGCCCCCATGGTTTCTGTCGCGAAGGATTCTGACCATAGGGGGTATAGGGCGTATAACCAGTCTGATTAGGTTCTTGGTAACCAGTGTACGGGGTTTGATAACCAGAGTATGGACCCTGATTATATGTCGGTCCCATTTGAGCAGTCTGTGGATTTGGCTGCTAAGTATAGGTGTAGCCGGGTTGTTGAGTGTAATAATGGGAACCTTGGGGCGGGTTATAAGTCAGTCGAGATGGACCTTGAGAATAGTAACCGCCTTGGGGTTGAGCGGGCTGCTGGTAGGTGGGACCCTGCTGAGCGCGATAATTAGGGTGCACCGATTGATTCGGTTGCGGCATCGAGTAAATCGGATGTTGAGCAAGGTTGACAGGATGTGCAGGCTGGCCTGGTTGGATAGGCTGACCTGGTTGAACGGGCTGACCTGGTTGAACAGGTTGCCTCGGGTGAACAGGTTGTGCCGATTGTGCAAGTTGACCTGGCTATTGTGGAGCACCAGCTTGTGGCAGATGGGGCGGTTGGCCTGGTGGCGGAATGGGGCCAGGTTGTGGCTGGTAACCGGTTTGACCTGTAGCAGGACCATAAGATGATCCTGGCTGATGTGCAACATTCGGACCAAGAGGATACTGAGCTTGCATGGGTTGGGAAGGTTGGACTTGCCCCCCAGGACCATATACCGGCCCTGGTTGGTACCCCGATTGACCTGTGAGTCCTTGAGGTTGCTCAGGTTGGACTCCAGGGAGAGGCTGCATAGGTTGACCTGAAGGGTTGTAATACTTTCTTTGCGGACCATATAATGGCCCTTGCTGGCCTGAAGGGTAGCCTTGTAAGAGCTGTCATTGCGGGTCATAAGGATAGCCAGGCTGGCCCGGAGGTTGGCCTTGAAAAGGTTGTCCTTGCGGGTTATAAGACTGCCCAGCCTGGTTAGACGAAAAACCCTGAGCATGAAGGTGAGCCTCTAGAGTGGGTAAACGTAAAGGATTCCTGTACTCATCATACTGATATGGAAAAACGTAAACGGGTGTACCATCTTGTGCATAATGCGAAAAATACGGGCGGTTGGAATCTTGAGAGGATTGTCTGACCTCGGGGTTCGATTGTTGTAAGGACAATCGATACTCCTCAAGAGAGATGTTCTCTGGCATAGCAGATGCTATATAGACATCTTCGGGAAGCGACGCAGCCCTTATGAACTGAGTGGTAACAGCAGGTGTAGATGTAGCCACACAAATAGTGGGCCTGAAGGGTACAAAAGTGACCTGAGGGGATGACGTGATGGGTGTCCTAGGAGACATCCCCAATGAGGGAATAACCGGCCTCATAGAGGGAGTTCATATCCCCATAGAGGCAACGGCGGTTATAATCTGACTTAAAGATATATACCCTGCTGGTAGTGAGGGACCGGGCGAAGACATAATTGATAATTCGGGGTTTTCTTCTAGGAAAAAATGGTAATATTCACCAGACGTGGGGATTTCCTCACTAGGAGAATGGCTGGATGCACCCATATCTGAACTTGTCGCTAGATCTCGTAATAGACGGCAAGGACTAGGAGGAATAACAGTAGCTAGAAAAGGCGAACCCAATGTAAGAGGAGGGAAATGCTCCCCTACTCCAAATCCAGACCAAGGGTCGGATAAGGGCCAATTGAACTCAATTGGTCCTCCAAAGGGAAGCTCAGACAGGACCGGTCCCCCGCCCGGAAACTCGGAAACGATGGGCTGCTGATGTTCAGCAGAGGATTGAGAAACCTCTGATGAATCATCCGTATATGGACTACCAGTAGACGAAACTGAGGGTTCCACCACTGTGACAATAATGACAAAAGGAAAAGATCAAACACAACACACGGGCTGAAAAAGAATCAAGGCACACAATCAAACGGCCAATAAGCAAAATCTAACAGGGTGTGTGATCGCGGGTGATTTATTTTAGGACATTGAAACTTAGAAACTTCACCATTTCATGTTTTAAGAGTTGAGAAACGAATGAAAGATGACTCTATCTCTTTCAGTTTTGAAGCAAGCACGAAAGGACAAGCGCCTGGTGATCTTTTCAAATTTAAGGAGTCAAATAAGATCAAAATGACTGCTCAGGAATTCTAGGCAAAGGGTGTACCAAATAACCATGAACTGCAATATACACCTTGGTTTCAAAATGAAAGAGAAATCAACCAAGGACTTAACGTACGTGCAGGAAATCTCCCCGAATGCTGTGTTCGGTGTATCACGGGTATAGGGCGGCAGACTCAGCTTCCTATGGATAAAGGATGGCAACCTAGTAGGGTCTCCCTTTATATACGCGACGGTACAGGGAGCACAAGTCCGTACTAGTGTTGTCTAAAGCCAAGAGGCGAACGACAGCTACTAGGTTTAAAGACGCCGGAACACGTCTCTAGCCTAGACCTCTAAATATTTCGTTAATGTTTCAATGTTGCCTTAGTGTAAATTGAATGAATTTTCATGTTTATCTTCAATTATGTTTTAATTTTCAGGCCCTAGCGAGTGTTATGTCTCAAAATCTCTTAAATGCATACTGCATGCCACAGTATATCATTTCATTCGATGAAAGCTAATTACGAGAGAGTTAAGAGCTTTTCACACAACAACAAAATGATCAGAAAACAACTAATGATATCTCTAATGCAGCTAATGGAAACTAAAAGCTTTTCTTTCAAAGTTACTAATCACTAATAACACTGAAAAGATTTAATTCACATTAACTAATCAAAGCAAAAGAGATTTTTTTTGTATTTTCAATGTTTAAGAGCAAAGTGCACTAAAAAAAATGAAAACTAATAAAAAGAGAAATTTGAGAAATGATAGCAAAGGAGTAAAAATAAGAAAATTTCACTCAATGCAAACACAAAATCAGACCTCAAATTATCAATCCCTCAAAACCAAGAGAATCCCAAAGACTCAAATGAACCATGTAATCTAGGCTCAAAACTAGACGAAGCAGAATCCGAATGAAGAAGAAACCAATCACTCAAATAGCGCAATAAAACGATAGACAACCACCAAACGAATGCAGAGAAGCAATCACAAGGTTGATTGTACAGAAAGAAACCAAAAACTCCCACAGGAGGCTCGACACACTATAGCACCTAGATGCCCTACGGCTAGAATGTAAAATCGATAGAAACGGGCAAACAAACAAAGGATGAAGGTCACAGTTAGTCAAACAAGGCTCCATAATACTCAAGAAATCGTAAAAATCACACCAAACACACAGATCAAGCTCAGAAAGCTCAAAAGAGAGTAACCCTAGCACCTTTTAGGATTGGCGTGACTGTAAGGAGGAATCTAGCGCCAAAACAGGATTGGCGCAGGTAATACACTGGAAACATGCGCCAATGGGTGCGACTGTCAGGTTAATAAGCATGCCAGTCGAGTTTACTATGGAAAAATAAAAAAAAAGCAATCCAAAGAACAGACCAGTGATGGTAAAGCTAAACAAAGCCAAACACACAAAAAGAGCCAGCCAAAAGAGCTGATCAAGCAAGAAAAGTCAAGAATCGACCGAAAAGACAAGACAATACTCCAAATCAACAATCCCCAGCGTAGTCGCCAATTTTTTGTAGAGGTAAATCCCCTCTACAGACAGAGGTGATCCCTACTAGCCCAGATCGGGTCTAGCAACAATCGTATCACGCTAAGGTGCAAGTTCCTAATTGCAATAAACCAAATGGCGAAGAAGACTTACCTTGAATCCAACGTTGTTGTTTGTAGAGAAGATAGAACTCCCTTTCCCTTGCTCCGGCAGATCACAATCCTCATGCTTGCCGGGATCGAACACTTGCACACACAAGAAACACTACAAACACAAGCGTAAAACCCAATATATGCAATTATGTATCAGTCAGAGAAGACACAACTCATGATCATAATGAACAATACGAGTGGAACCATAACCAATATTCACTTATCATTAATCAATACAAAGGAAAATACAACCTGGCTCTGATGCTAAATCTTCCTTCAGCGGGTTGTCAGTGGAATATGTCTCGGTAAAGCTCGTCGAGAATGGGGACAAGCCTCTCTCTTCGATCGTCAATCTCCTTGCTACTGATTTTTCTCTATGAGGACTATTGCAGCATTCTTTAGGCTATGAAGGCTCTTGGAGATTAGCTTGCAAAGGAAAATAGAAAGCTTATATAGCTGGTGGGAGGGGAGTTGGGATCCCTACAATCATGGGATTGGCCCTATCCTCAAGGAAGCTTCCATGAGAGGTGGAAAACCACTTCCTCTACATGGAGATCCGGAGCCAACCTCCCACCTCAATTTAGAGACCAGTTCAAGAATTGGTTGGAGTCAATCTTCTGCCATTTATTTTTAAAAAACACTCCTTAATAAGCCTGGTGTGCGCCCTCTTTGGAGGATTTCCCCCATTGGCGCGAGGGATGAACTATCTGGCCACGCCAATGCAAAAAGGATATTTTTAGGGTTTTTCACAAGGAATTGTCTTCAGGGGAATGAAAGTCCTTGTTCAGGGGGATGCCATGAAAGTGGTTTCAGGTCATGTCACTGCTCACCGGTCACAGAATAAGCCCTCCAATGTGTGGGACGGGGGATTGCAGGGACGGTGACAAATTACTGTGTAACACTTATAAATTAATTTTAATAAATAGTACTTAATAAATTAATTCAACCATGATTAACCATGGTTTAATTTCATCAACCATTATGAACTTTGATTACAATCTCTTGGATCTTGATCAACAATGATGGTCAACCATGGACAACCATGGTCAATCATGCTCAACCATGTCTTATAAAAGCAAACATGGTCAGCCATGGTCGAACGTCACATTACCAAAAATATTATCTCGATATGAAAAACAACCCTGGTCAACCATGATTCAACATTGGATTGTGACAAGGAATATGAAAATCAACCATGGTCAACCAGGTCTATTTTAGTGTTTATAATATTCATTAGAGGGTTTATATACCTTGGGTTTATAACATTAGTCCCTTGGGTTCATAATCTCTTGGATTTTTGGTATTAATCCCTTGGGTTTATTATTTCCTTGGTTTTATAATATTAATCACTTGGGTTTATTATTCCCTTAGGTCAAAAAATCTCTATCCACCTGAATTTAAAATAGCAATCCTTCGGAAAATTAGGCATTTGTTGTAGTGTGTTATAATTGTGTTGTCCTACTTAGGACTCATATCCTATTTCTTAGGGAGTTGTTCTAATCTCCCAACTAATTTCTATTCCTGTATGTTTGTCTGAATGAAGGCGTGTTTTGTTCCTTGGTAGTCTCCAAGTGAATCAGGTCTCACCTGAGAGCTGCTCATTATTCACTGATATTTTTTCTCTTATATTTTAATTTGGTATCAGAGCCAAGGTGAGAGCCGAGTTTGTGTTTTGGTTAAGTATGTTTAGTATTTTATCACTTTTGGGAGAAGCACACAAGTATGTACATAAAGAGGATTATTTGTCACTTTTTGAAGGCCATTGGGAGAAGCACACCAGTATTATTGCATGTGGAGAAGCCGCCGAGTGTTGGATCCTAGTTTTTCACATTTGACACTATTAGGAGAATCTTTCGTGCATTTGATCCTGTATTAGTACCACAGACTAGGAGTGTTGCAGAGCACTAGTGGTGAATTCTTTTAGTTTTCACAGGGATACACACTCCTCCAGGAGGAGGTTACAAAGAAGACTTCACATAGAAAAAGTTGTGAATTGGTGTTGTTCCTTCCAGAATTGTGTATCAATGTTCTATCCATCCATTGCCAAAATTCTACTGTATAGTATGAGCCTTCAAGTAGATAGAATTATGGATATAACTATGATTACCATCCATATGTACATTTCTTCTATATAGTTGGATTAAATTTCATCTGTCTAGTTATTGTTTCACTTGGCAGTAGAGTTTTTAATTGAGTGAAATTCTAGGTAGATTTTGGTGCATTCATTGTTGATTAGTGGGCAGTGTGGAGCCAGTGTGTAACACATAGACCCATATGCAAATGAGAAATAACTAGTTGTGGGATAACAACATTGAGGAACAACTAATGTTGTTGTTGAAAGCCTCTCATTGTTTTTGGAAACTATGGTGTTGGAAACTATGTTGTTGTTGAGAGCATCTATCGACCTCCATGTCATTATTTATCAACCTATATATGTTCAGAGTCCATGTATTGTATTGTTACCAAAACCAAGATGTGAGAGAAGTGTACTAGTGTAATTTTGTACATTTGGTGTATTTTTCTTATAATAAATATTTGTAAAGAATTAGTGGTGTTTTGTTAATGTTTTTGGGAAATTTATCGTTGTGAATATTTTTCTGGATTGAGCTCAGTGTAAAGTTGGAGAATTTATTTTCAAAGTATGGCTAATCTCCTTGCGGAAACATATTTAAATGGGGCTAATAAATTGAATAGTTCCAATTATGTAAATTGGAAATTTAATATGTTAACTTCAATGCAAGGATATGGTGTATGGTCAATAAAAATTGGAGATGAAGCGAAGCCAAATGCAACAACACTTGTAACAACAACATCAATTGAATATTAGGATAAGCTGAAGAATAAGGAAAATGTATCATTAAGGATGTTTGTAAAAGATAGTATAATTCCCTATATTCATGAATGAAATATCTCTAATGAAACATGGAATGCACTTAAGGATTTGTATGATTCTAAAATTAAAAATAATTTCCTCTCATTGCAAATCAATCTTCTTTACATGAAGATGGAAAAACTTGAAACTATTATTAATTTTATTTCAAGAATTAAATATTTGAAGGATAAGATCGAATACATAGGAGAATCAGTATCTAGTACTAATCTTGTAACAATTACTTTAAATGGAATGCTAGAAGAATACCCTATTTTCATTACATGTCCTTTAGTAAGGGAGAAAGCCCCCACTTTTGATGAATTGGTAGGTATATTAATGAAAGAGGAAGAGAGGCGAAGAAAACTAAAGCGTAAAAATCTAGATCTAACATTAATGGCAAAGAGAAAGAAATATTTCAAGGGAAAGCCATGGGAAGGAAGAAAAAGAGAAAATACACCACAAAGAAAGAAATCATTTGCAAAACCATCCAACAAAAAGTCTCAACAAGGTATGACACATTAAAAGGTAATGCTAGAATAAAATGTTATTATTTTGGCAAGCTTGGGCACTTCTCTAAAGATTTCTTTAAAGAAAGAATGATGAATCAAAACATAAAGGTAGAAGACATACATGTCATTTTGGAGATGGAGGAGATGCCATGAATAATGATTTTATGAATCTTAGATTGTGTGTTTCAAATGTTGTTGTTGTTGTTGGTTTTTTTTTTTTTTTTTTTCCGAGACTGGTGATGTAAATTCATGGTTCATATACTCTGGAGCTTATATTCACATGTCATGTAATAAAAATTGGTTTAAAAATGTTCATAAAACCAACAATGGTGAAAACATTTATCTCAGGGATGATCGTTCACACCAAATTAAAGGGATGGTGATGTTACTATAACATTACTAAATGAAAGTTTTAGACATATTCATAATGAAATGTATGTACTTGAAATTAAGAAAATTTTGATCTTTGTTTCTACCATAACTGAAGAAAACTTGAAGGTAGAGCTTGTGAACTCACACAGTTTGGTGAAAGAAATGCAATATCACTTAAAAGATGTTGCTACAAGTGTGAGAGTTGGAGGCTTGTATAAGATTTATGTAAGAAGAAAAAGTCATCAAGCTTTGGCATTTACAACTATGACAACAAAACATATTTTGCATCAAAGGCATGACCATCTCAATTATCAGGAATTATTACAACATAAAAAAAAAGGGATGGTAGAGGGTCTCTCATTGTTAAAAAATAAATATGTTGCATGTGAGGGATGTGCTTTAGGGAAAATGAATACGTATAATTTCCTACTAATATTGATAGGAGGAAAATGGATGTATTGAAATTGGTGCATATAGTGTTTGTGGGCCTATGCAGACCAAGTCCCTAGGTGGGGAATATTATTTTTTTATATTCACTTGTGATTGTAATATATATATATATATATATATATATATATATATATATATATATATATATATATATATATATATATATATATATATATATATATATATATATATATATATATGGATTTATTTCAAGGAGAAAAAGTCTCGTATTTGAATATTTTAAAGAATTAAAAAACTTTGTGGAAAATAAAATAGGAAAATACATCAAAATCCTCTGATCAGATCAAGGGGGAGAGTATAGATTGGGAAACTTCATCAAATACTGCAAAGACCATGGAATTTTACAACAATTCATAGTGCCATATAGTCCACAAAAAAATGGAGTAGCTGAAAGGAAGAACATGACTTAGGTGGAATGTGCGAGAAGTATGATGAAAGCTAAAAATATCTCTAATTCCTTTTGGGTTGAATCCATTAGTACTATTGTGTATTTAAAAAATAGAAGCCCAACAATTTTTTTAAATATTAAGACTCCATTTGAAGCTTTGTATGGATATAACCAAAAGCGACTCAAAGATATTTGGATGTAAAGCCTTTACACATATTGCTAAATATGATAGTAGGAAACTTGATGCTAAAACCATCAAGCATATATTTATTGGGTATTGTTCTCATCATAAGGCATATAAAATATTTGACCCCTATACACATAAATTATTTGAAAGTATAGATGTCTTGTTTCATGAACATGCAAATGAAGGCTAGAGGGATGGAAACTATGATGGATGACACATTCCTCTTGACCTCAATGATGCAAAAGGTGAAGAAAAAAACAAACATGAGCAGAAAGAAGAATTATAATCTAGTGACATGGACACCTCAAGTAGTGAAAGCTTGTCGAGAGGAAAATATGGGTCACAAAAAAGAAGGAGATGAAATTAGAGTAGCGAAATTCCAAGTAAATCATCACACTAGATTCAACCATGTATAAGGTACACAGATTATGATTTGATGACTAATGTGTTGAATGTGATAAAACCCTTGAACTTTAAAGAAGCTAATGAACATGTGTAATGGAGAAATGCAATGAAGGAAGAATATGATTCAATAATAATGAATGAAACTTGGGAATTAACTGAATTTACTGAAAAAATAAGAAGAAGAAAATAATCCATAAGATGCAAATGGTTGTTCAAATTAAAATTTAAAGTAGATGGAAGTATGGATTAATGTAAAGCTAGATTGGTTTCTAATGGTTGTTCAAAAGAAGATGGAATTGATTATTATGAAAGTTTGAACTTGTAGCTAAGTTTAATACAATTAAATTACTAATTTCCTTAGCTATAAAAAATAAATGGAAGCTTCATGAGCTAGATGTTAATTCTACTTTCTTGAATGGGGACCTAAAAGAAGAAGTATATCTTACTGAGCTGAAAGGGTATGTTAAAAAGTGAAAGAACATATTGTTTGTAAATTAAGAAAGAATTATATGGGTTGAAATGTGCACCAAGACAATGGTATGAAAATATTGAATCTTTCTTTTTTTAGAAGGGTTTTATGAAAATTCTAAGTGATTCTAATCCCTATACCACAATAGATAATAAGAGTAATGTTTTTTTTTATTATTTCCCTATATGTTGATGATCTTATAATAACATGAAATGCTTGTAAATTTATTGATGAAGTCAAAGGTAATATTTCACGGGTGGTTGAATGAAATATCTTGGTGAATTAAATTATCGTTTAGGTTTTGAGGTATGGAACAAATATGGAAAAAGTATGATTACACAAGTAAATATATTAGATAAATTCTCAGAATATTCAAAATGGGCCGCTGTAAAGCAACATCAATTCCGTTAAATGTCAAATTCGATAATGATGATGGATTAAGAGGGGTGAATGACACATTGTATCATTAGTTAGTGAGAAGTCTGAAATATATCACTACAACTTGAATAAATATTTCATATTTAGTTAGCATGTTAAGTTAGTTCATGGACAAGCCTCTTGAAATTCATTGAAAAGAATAAAACGAGGTCCTCTGGTACCTTAAGGGGACAATTGATTATGGTATTAAATATTATGATGTTTTTGATGTTGAGTTGACAAGTTACTCTGATTCATATTGGGCCAAAAATCATGAAGAAAAAAGATGAAATTTAGGACATGCATTCAACATTGGATCGAAGATCACATCTTGGGTTATCAAAAAACAACCAATTATTTCTTTATTGTCAACTGAAATTCAATATAAAGCCTTGTGTGGTGATACATGTCAAGAAATTGGGTTGAAACAAATTGTTAAAGATGTTTTAGAAGAGAAGAGAAAGATTACAATCATTAAGTGTGACAATTAAAGCTCCATAAAGTTAGCCAATAATCTAGTGTACCATTCAAGATAAAAAAATATTGACACCCAATAAAATTTTGTCATGGAAAATATGCAATCTTAAGAAATTACTCTAATTTATTGTAATTCCATTGATAATGTGGCAGACATCTTCACAAAGCTTGTTGGAAAGGAAAAGTATGAGTCATTGAGGGATATGTTAGGTGTGGTAGAGAATCAATTTCTCCATTTAAGGGGGGACTCGGAATTAATGGAGAAATATAGTGATTTATAGATTAAGTTATTATTTGGAATTTGTTGTAGTGTGTTAGAATTGTGTTTTCCTATTTAGGAGTCAGATCCGATTTCCTTAGGAGTTTCTCTAATCTTCCAACGAATTTCTATCATGTTGATGGTGCTGGACCCACCAACATTCAAGGGGTTTCCCTGATATGTGGTCCCAAATAGACCTCACATTGTTTGGGATAGGAGCCCCATACAGAATATAGCCCAATTTCTGAATTCTTAAATATTTTCCTTGGATCTAGCTTTCAACAAGAGAGAGGAGTGAAATTGTTCCTTCTAAAAGCAAGCGAGTATGCTTGGTGAGTGTTAAGTTGCAGGAGTATCAAGGTTCTTATATTTGGAGGGAGAGAAATAAGTGAGACTCTAAGAAAGAGTTAAGAGTACCACCCTAGTGGAGACACTGGAGACCAAGAAGGATCTGTCTAATATCCAGTGGAATAGTCCACAAACATGCGATGATCATTATATCCAATATATAATAAATATGTGTCCAACATCTAGCGGAATAGTTGACAAGGATATGACAAGCATAACAACCATTAAAACACATTATAAATATTATAAGTACTAAAATAACCAAAAAATTTCAACTACTTTAACATAGATGAAAGCAAACATGAATTACAAACATTCACATAATATTCTACAATTATTCATATCCATGCATGAAGAATGTGTTGGCCATGAGTCTTCTATTATTAAGTAAAAATTATAAGAGACATGTATACAATGAACAACAATAGCTCAAATAGTGGAGTGTTGGAGCCACTCCTTGATCCTCAAAAGAACTAGCTTGTCTCTCTAATTCCTTGCAGGAGGAGCCACGATGAAAAGTACTTTGATAATACAATGAGGGAGTATATATAACCAATGAGGAGGTGACAATTCACCTTCCTTGTGACTGTTTGACTACCCTCATGATTGTTTGACTTCCTATGACCTTTCAACTGTACATGACTCTTCATATTTTGTACATGTCCTTTGGAATTTAACTTTACAATAAATTTTCGAATGATAACTTACATACTCCAGAATAATGGTGTGGCATGTGACAAATCATTAAATGACAAGACATGACACTGCTGACATGGAATTCTTGATGATGTGGAAATTTCAAGCCACTCTTGTTTCTCCTTTATATGTGTCTTCTTCATAATTATCTTTTATCCACCTTCATATGGCTTAGAGGTAAGGAGTGTTCAATGATATCAAGTCTTGAGTTGTGGTCACAAAATGCATCCCTTTGCTTTTTCTTGGTTGATTAGCTTGCATAATTAGCTAAGAATATGCATTTCAACACGTTTTCCTTATTCATCTCCTTCTTCATCACCTTGTCATGGTACGATATGGTACCTACATCTACAATTCACTCATGACGAGAAGACATCAATCTGATAAACCACTAGTCTAAGATAATGCATGTTGATCCACTGACTGAGCCAGAACTAAGTGATAGGTTGAGAGAGAGGCTCAGTGACTATGAAATTTCATAGCTTAGTTAGTTGGGAGTGAATCTTGGGCCTTGAGATTGCATAATTTGCAGTCCAGGATGGACTGAGGAAGAAAAATGCGCAATCTGGGAGCTCAGTGTGACAGGCTGAGGGGATGGGCACTAGTTCAACCTATTGCAGAGTTCTGGAAGGCAGAGGAGGCTGTGAAATTACAGAAATTTTCATTTTAGGAGCTCAAGAGTTGATATTGAGGCCAATATTGTGCAATGTGCAGTTGAAGCCAGTTTGGAGGGAGGGATTGCACAATTTTGGAGGTCAAGGTACGGGTTTGAGCACTAGAACTATGTAGTGTAGTAGTCCCGGGAGGAAGGAACTATGCATTGTGTAGTGTCAAGAGGTAAGGTCATAGCTAGAGGACTAAGACTATGCAATGCACAATTCAGGAAGGCCATATGAGGCTATGATTCTTAGTCAAAAATGTTTTCTGAAAATGACTAAGTGTGGGATCGATGAGGCTGACATGAAAAATGATACGACTTTGACTATGATCACACACTTAGAATACTTGGAGACACAAAAAAATAGCCCATATAGGAGACATTAACAACAAACTTCCCTCAGTGCAACAAATTTGTGACAAATTATGACATGTGAGACAATAAAGATACACTTTGCGATGATCGTGATGACACTTGTACGAAAATTCTTAAAACTGTGAGAATGAATGTGACAAATATTTACATGGTCGGATAAAATAATTTACAAAAACATAACCCCTTGAGACAACCAAAACAAGCTTATACACATTGTGCGACAACAAAGACGACATTTTTCCTTTCTCGCAAAAGGGACTGGAACGTTTGAAGGAAACACATGGAATGGGTTTCAATGTTTTCTATGAAGATACACAAGACCAAGGAAGGCTCCATAATTAAGTGTAGGAAAAAATTTTGGATGGTGTTGTAGTAGCCAAAACACTTGGGGACACACTAGTAGAATTCCAGCTTCTTTGCCTTGGTTAACTCTTTCATGTAGGGTATCAGTTCTCGAGGTAGTATTTATTCATCGTGTATATTACTTGTGCCTCCCCAATTACCACATGAATAAACATTGTCCCATTTGTACCTTCTCAGTTGAACACAACATACGATTCAACAATATCACAATGTTTCTAATTAGAAAGGGTAGTGAAGTTCACGAGCTTTATATTTTCATTGTATCATTTTTCCATCTTTGGCATTGCTCTATTGCTAGTAGGCCTGGAAAATACCCTACTGGAGTCACTACAGGAACAAAAAAATTTCTTAGCTGCCAGCGACGCTGGTTAGTACCCCGACGAATTTTCTTGCTCCACCTCTCTTTGCAGGAAGCCTTTCTCTTCTTTTGTATTTTTTTTTTTTTTAATAGGAATGTGCATTGGAACTTATTCATTTTATGGGTTGAAGAGGGATCCAAAATTATTAAGAGTAGGAGAGGTTGTTCCTTCAGAGAAGCATATAGATACCTCTGATTTAGGTTTGATTGTTTATATTTTCCCCCTTTTTCTCTTCTACTGATTGGATAAGCATTAAAACAACAAATCATAAAGAACCGAGTGTGGGCATAAGGTTTCTTGAATAGACATAAGTATCATGGGTTGACCAAAAATATCCTCATAGACGGATCATATTTTCTGTTGGAACTTCATTGGACAAAAGGTGTAAACAACACTAGGAAGAAGGATCGAAGGTTAGAAAAATGTTGTAGTGTCACAAAACTCTTTTTAATTCATCTGCACACAAAGAAGTCGAAAAAAACATTCACACACAACACTTATTTACATAATACAACAAAACACAAAAACAAAACTAACAAGAAAAATACTATCTACATAGCACAGGGCCTAGCCCCATATCATCATTCAAAATAATGATTTAAGTCTTTTCAATTAATAGGGAGAGAGTCAATCTTCTCGTCTAGTGATTATAGATGATACGTGTGTTGTCCAAGCTTTTCGTGAATGGTGAATGGTTTGATCCACAAGGATTGAAACTTAGTGTGTTTACCTTTGTCCTCATGGGTTTTTTCCCTTTTCAAGACTAAGTCACCCTCACTTAAGTCATTATTCCCTACATAATCCTTGTCTAAGCACCTCTTGATACGACTCTAGTGAAGAGAAAATTTTTCTTTTGTTTTCAGCCTTTCTTCTTGCAACTTAAAAAGAGTGTCCATCCTATTTTAAATTAATAAAGATGGCTTGCCTTGGGATTCCTGTGAAAGCTGAAGGGAAGGAAAGTAGATGTTAGGGGGAAGTATGGATTCTTTTTCATACACTAGGAAGAAAGGAGACATATTCAAAGAGAGTTTTGGCATGAAAAAATTAGCCCATAGGGAATTTACCAAAGTGGAGTGTTGATTCCTTTGTTCAGATAAGATGGTCTTCTTAATGCTACATATAAGGTTCTTATTTGTAGACTTCGAAAGACCATTTCCATGCAGATATTAGTTAGCTGAATGTTTTAGTACGATTCCATTTTCATTAAAAAATCATATAATTTTAACAATGAAAAATATGTTGCATTTTCAAAAACAAGTGAAGTCGAAATTCCAAACATGGAAATGATATTTGGCTTAAGGATGTTGATGACTTCCTGACCATTCACCTATTTTAGCGGAACTCCTTCTGTCCACTACATAAATTAGTCTGTAGCAGTGAGGATGTAGCATTGTTTCTTTAACGAATGTAGAAACATTTCACCAATAACATCTAGGCCCCATTGTTGAAATGGTTCTTCCATTACTATAGGCTACAATGGGGTGATTGAATTCTTGTTTTGGATGACAAAATTTTGGCATACCAGACATTTGTGGGAATAGGCTTGAGCATCTTTGAATAATGTGGGTTAATATAAACCGACCCACATAACTTTTTGCATAGTCATATCATCCAAAAGGTGTCCCCCAACTAGTCCATAATGGATATCACGTAATACTTTATCTGAATTGTGTGCTTCTAGGCACCTGAGCAACACTCTAGTATGGTGCTTTCTGAAGATCACCCCATGCATCAATTGATAAAATAATTCTTTAAGTGTAAGTGACCTCTTCTGACATGCGAATAAGTGAGAGGGCACGATGTCATGCTCAAGGTATTGGCGCAAATATGCATACCAAGAGTTTGTGATGATAGTGGGAGAATCTTGCTCAAAGTTATACATTTCAATCTCCTGCTCCCATCATAGAAGGATATTCTTGGTTTGCATATACCAATTTTGATACTAGCCGACATAGACCATGTCCCTTGATTCTGTGAACTAGCTTGAACTCTAAGTCTTACTCCTACAGACCATTCTTCCAGTTCACTCTCCTCTCACCCAACGCTTGCTGAATAAAAAATGATTTTACTACTGGGTGCAGAACAAAGATGATGCAATGGTTATTCAAGAGATAGGGTCAGAATTTTTTCACCACCTTAGATATTGCATAGGCTTATTTTTCAATGGTAGGGTAGTTGAGTTCAGGTCCTTGAAGGTTGGCACTCATGAAAGTTATTGACCACTCATTATTTTGATCACCATTTTGTATGAGCATAATGACGAGAGAAGTGTCAGAAGTGAAAGTGTAGAGAAATTTTTTTTGCTAAAATAAAGGTTGTACAAAGAAGGTGCTTCTGCAATAGCTTGCTTAATACAGGAAAAAAATTCCTTTTCCCTTTTATCCCATTTGTAAATTGCATGCTTCTTTACCATCTCCTACATTGGTTTCACGATCTGAGCGTAATCCAAGCTTAATTTGTGGAGAAATTTAATATTTCCCAAGAAGGACTGAATAGATTTCTTGTTTATTGGGAAGGAAAATTGCATAATTTCTTCAACCCTTTCTAGTTTCACTTTAATCCCATTCTTCGTGATAATGTGGCCTGAGATATTGCCCTCGTACACTATAAAATACTCTTCTTGGGAGTAAGGGATGTCCCATATTTTTGACATCGCTTGAAGAGTTTCTTTAGATGGTGTACGTGGTCAGATATTTTTTTGGAAAACATGGTGACATCATTAAGATACACCACTACAGTCTGTCCAATCATTCCAGGGAATGAAATTTCCATGGTGCATTGAAATGTTGCACCGAAATTGACGAACCCAAATGGAATTATTCTAAATGCAAATGTGCCCCACTTCGTGTGAAATGTAGTCTTTAGTTTGGGAGGCTCTAAGAACAAAATCTGTTTATAACTGGGATACCCATCTAACAAAGGAAACATCTCTGACCTTGATAATTTTTGCAGTATCTTCTCCATAGATTTAACAGGGTAATTATATTTTTCTAAGGTGCAGTTCAAGTTGCGGAAATCAACACACAAGCAAATTTCCCCATACTTCTTTCTCACTGGGACTAGATTAGATACCTAGGGAAAATATCGCACTTTATATATGATTTGAGCATCCAACAGTTTTCTAAACTAATTTTGAATCAGAGGCTCAAGCATCATATGTAACTTTCACAAATTTTGCTGGAAAGGCTTGACCCCTTTTTTTATTTGAATGAAATGATGGATTATTTCCGTGGCATAAGTTTTGATCTTGTCGTATGTCCACACGAATACACCTCGAGCCTGCTTGAATAAGAGGATGAAAGCTTGCCGGTCCTGTGGTGTGCGACTAGTACCAAGATTGACAAACTGCAGATCCTTTTGTGTCCCAAGATTTATTTGCTCGTGTGAGAACGTTGAATTGTGGGTTTTTGCATTGACTAGACCTCCGAAGCATTTTTGCAATTCATACATATTTTCCAATGGTGCCACACCTTTTGGCATGAGGTTCTATTTGTTTTTTCAAGATGCATCATGTAATTCTTTCTCATGATCATCTTCGTCAATAGCTGCATCATTAAATACATCATTGTTTTCGATGAAGTGTAGTATCTACTAGTCATCATTGAAAATGCGTAAGTTAGTGATATTGACAGGGACAGATGGTTTATAAAGAATTTCTACAAAAAATATATCCCTAATCAATGATGACATAAAAACAAAATTTTCCAATGTATCCACAGTTGCATTGCGTATTCTAGGAACAAAAATAATATTGAAAGCTTGGACATGTGAAATCAAATGACTTACCTCTTGTTGATAACTTTTTAGATGAGGTGAAACATACTGTTTGGTATCACATATCTATCGTATGGAAATTTATGAGTCACCTACTACTTTGAGAATACTAACATTGATGTGAATGACTCTTTGTAAGCCCAATATGAGTGCTTCATATTATGTGGTGTTGTTTTTGCGCTCAAATTCCAAGCGATTGGAGATCAAGTGTTTTCTCTGTTGCACGTTGACTAAAACACAACTACCTCCATAGCCCTTCTACGTATTTGAACCGTCAAAATACAATGTCCTGTTATGAAACCAGCTCCAAAAATAGAATAAAAGAGAGATCAACACCTTAGAAATAAGCCACTTCGAGGGGGAAACCTCCTTTACATTACATAAATGAACAATTCTTGGATGATACAAATGACAAAACCTCCTTCTATATATAGGAGTCCATGGGGTCACAATATACTCCTAGCTGAACTAATAATAATAATGTAAGGGCATAATAATAACAATATTAGGGTTACAGTGGTACAACAATAAAAATAAGGGGGCTACACTATAAAAAATAAGGGACTACACTAGTAATATAAGGACCTAACATGCCCCTCTCCAAAAAAGTGTTGTCCTCAATGCATGAGTAGCTCTCAGTGCTTCTATATAAAATTCTCATCCTCCCATGTAGAATCTTCAGTGGGCAAGTTCTTCAACTTGGTGAGACACTTTGAAAAACACGTAGCAGCAAAGATCCTCGAAAATTCCCTGATTGACCATTCCCAAATCTTCCCAATATATTCATTTTCCTTTGGACGACTTTGCTAGTCACAATATCGGAAAGCACATATGTAGTCACTGCTTTCCCTGAATTGGGATAGAAAGAAACTTCTATGCATAATTTCCATTTTTCAAACATATTTAATGGTTTTCTTATCCCTGAAAAAAAAAAATTCAATAAAAATATATTTCAAATTGACATTTATTGCAAATGCATGAGAGAAATGACACATGATCATGAGATAAATGACATGTGCATGGTTTATCTTAAAGCTTGACTTAAAAATTTTATGGTAGAATTCACATCTAGAATTATTGGGAGGAAGCCTTTAGTTTGTGAGAGAATAAATTTGCCTTAAAGTTTGCCTAAAAGTTTATGGGAGAAGAGAGAAATGACACATGTACAAGGTTTGCCTTAGAGTGGTAGTAATTTATGGATATGAGAATAAAGAACTTATATTTAGATCTATTACATAGATTTACTGTAGGGGCATTTACTGGATATGTCACCTTTGAGAAAAGATGAGATCTAGAGGCTACCTGGCCCTTTACAAACTCTTCCTTTAGAACTTGTAGAAGTTAACGCTCAACAGATAGACTAAAATTCTATCGAAGTTCAAAATTCTATGAGAGTTCAACCAGTTCAATCTTTAGGCCTTAAAGCTTCAGAGAAATAACATTTACATGTTTTGAAAAATTATTTTATGCACTTACAAAAAACAATTAAAAATCTATTTGAAACAATTAAACTATATAAGGTTAAAACATATGTTATGTCAAATCATTTTTGGTTTCAAAGGGAAAATTTTATGGCTAATTTGTTTTTCTCGAAATGTGATACACCCCATTAAAATGAGAGATATATCGAAATGATTCATATGGTGTAATAAAATAGTTATAGTTTCAAGTAGTTTAAAAATATAGATGCATAAATTCAATGAGCATAAAATTTTTGAGATATAAAAGTCCTAACCAGAAGAGTTGTCTTTGAACAAATATCAATGGATCACTATGGATATGGATCACTATGGATATATATATGCTTCATTAAAAGGGATTTTTCTAGAAGGATTCCCACTAAGTTGGAAACTATGGATAGTTTTGAGATATATATGTCCAAAATGGATTCAATGAGCATAGTTTCAAGATATATAAGTCCAAAATGGAATAGTTGTTGGTGAACAAATATCAGTGGATCACTATGGATATATCTACTTCATTAAAATGGATTTTTCTAGAAGGATGGACTAAGTTGGAAAGAAGGGAAAATATCACAATTATATGTTAATGCATGTGTTTTACATTGAATATAAAAGGATTTTTTTCTCTCTCATTGTTTGAGACCATGGATATGAAAATAAAAAACTTCTGTTTAGATCTATTCCAGAGATTGACTGTAAGGAAATTTACTGGATATGTCACCTTTGAGAAAAGATGAGATCCAGAGGCTACCTAGCCCTTTACAGAATTTACCTTTAGAACTTGTAGAAGTTAACATTCAATAGACAGACTAAAATCCTATGGAAGTTCAAAATCCTATGAGATTTCAGCCACTTTAGGTTCAATTTTTAGGCCTTAAAGCTTGAGAGAAATGAAATTTACATGGTTTGCAAAATTATTTTATGCACTTACAAAAAACATGCTTTAAAGTTAATGGGAGAAATCCAACATACTATGTATGCTTTAAAAAATTTGCTTAGGAATTTATGGGAGAAATGACACATGTGTGTACAAAGTTTTCCTTAAAGTGGTTGAGGTTAATGGATATTAAAATGAAGAACTTCTATTTAGATCTGTTACGGAGATCGACTGTAGGGGAATTTACTGGATATGTCACCTTTGATAAAAGATGAGATCGAGAGGCTACCTGGTCCTTTACAGACTCTGCCTTTAGAATTTTTAGAAGTTAACACTCAACAGACAGACTAAAATCCTATGGAAGTTCAAAATGTGGAAGTTAAAAATTCTATGAGAGTTCAGCCACTTTAGGTTCAATTTTTAGGCCTTAAATCTTGAGAGAAATGACATTTACATGCTTTGAAAATTTATTTTATGCACTTACAAAAAACATTCTTTAAAGTTACTGGGAGAAAGCCAACATGATATGTATGTTTTAAAAACTATGCCTAAGAATTTATGGGAGAAATGACTAATGTACACAATTTGCATTAAAGTGGTTGTGTTTTATGGATCTATTAAAATGAAGAACTTCTATTTAGATCTGTTACAGAGATTGACTATAGGGGAATTTACTAATAAAGTCACATTTGAGAAAATATGAGATCCAGAGACTACCTGGCCCTTTACAGACTCTGCCTTTAGAACTTCTAGAAGTTAACACACAACCGACAAACTAAAATCCTATGGAAGTTAAAAATTCTATGAGAGCAAGGAAAATTTTAAGGTTGGAAATTTATTTTAAAGTTTAGAAACTAATAATTTTTTATAGTCTCTATTTAAAAATTTGGCAAAGGTAAAAATAATTTATACTATTTAGGCTAATAATTTTTAGAAAAAATGGAAATTAACAATTTTTTTTTGGAAAAAAGATGGAAAATAAGGTTAATCAAATATAGATTCCATTCCATTTATGTTATTGAAATATATGGGTTTTGTTTTGTTGTTTTAAAAGAATAAAAATAAGAGGTTAAGAAAATTGATATGCAATATGTAAATAGAGTGAAGTAAACAGAGAAATTATATTAATAGCATGAAAATCATTTGAACATTCCAATAACACATCTATCAAATTGATGAACTTTCCTGGCACATAAACAATAAAAATAAATAAAAATGGATAAAAAAAATTATGTTTTATGTTTGCAGAAATAAAAAAATAGAAGTACAGGAACATTGAGAACTTATTGGGGAAAAGGGACAAAATGTAGAGAAACAATTAAAAAAAATGAATACACAGAATTATATTTGCATTCAGAAATTAAGGGAAGTGAAAACCTAATAAAAATGAATACACAGAATTATATTTTCATTCAGAAATTTAGGGAAGTGAAAACCTAGGTATATAAGAAATGTCAAACTAAAATATTTGACTTGAAAAATTTTCCTTAATATATGCTACACAATTCAATAGTATAGTTCAGGGCATTATAAAAGAGAATGAAGATGAGGGGGGCATCTATTCAAGGGTGAAAACTTCAAATATCTTTCAATAATGCTTTTGCGATGTTTCAATACAAGCCAAAACTTTCTTCAATAGGTTGTTCAATTAGGTATTCAACTATGTCTTCTAGATCTTTAAGCATGATTGTGGACACAAGGAATGATTACTACTAGCTCATGTTAAGTAGATACTATGATCACACTAGCTTAGAGAACCAAGGAGCTTAGCATGTAATTGATTAGGGAAAATGGTACATATCAGTTACTCTCTATAGAAACCATTGTCTTTATCTAGATATGAGCTTACATCTAATGAAGATAGGCTATGTGTTCAAGTTATCAATACCTTATGAAGAGCTCATTATGATGCTTACTTATTATGGAAACATATATCCAAATTGTGTGCAATATGTATGTCTTCTAGATCTTTAATCATGATTTTGCACACAAGGAATGATTACTACTAGCTCATGTTAAGTAGATACTATGATCACACTAGATTAGAGAGCCAAGGAGCTTAGCATGTAATTTATTAGGGAAAATGGTACATATCAGTCACTCTCTATGGAAACCATTGTCTTTAGCTAGATATGAGCTTAAATCTAATGAAGATAGGCTATGTGTTCAAGCTATCAATACCTTATCAAGAGCTCGTTATGATGCTTACTTATTATGGAAAAATCTATCCAATCTGTGTGCAATATGTATCCCAGTAATCAGTCATGTTCAACAAAGCTGGATACCTGATTGGTTATGGAATACGATACCGATAGAGTGAATCTCACTGATATGTAAGCTTAATATGATCTAAGTGATTAGGGAAAGCTGAAAACCCTATTCATTTCTATACAAGTAATTTTCAATCTTATGTATAAGTGTGTTGAGTACATGTAACTAATTATGGAAACAATGTATACAGCTAGTGTTACAACAGAACTAGTAAACTTAATCATACATGAAACATAGAACCATTACCATTGTTACTTAGATTAGGTGATCTTAACTTAGATTGTTACATATAACCATTACCATTGTTACTTATTATGGAAACATCTATCTGATCTGTGTGAAATATGTATCCTAGTAATTAGTCATGTTCAAAAAAGTTGGATACATGATTGGTTGTGGAATACGATACTGATACGAGTGAATCTCACTGATATGTAAGCTTAATATGCTCTAAGTGATTAAGGAAAACTGAAAACCCTGTTCATTGCTATACAGGTAATGTTCAATCTTATGTAGAAGTGTGATGAGTACATGTAACTGATTATGGAAACAACGTATACAGCTAGTGTTATAATAGAACCAATAAGCTTAATCATACATGAAACATAGAACCATTACCATTGTTACTTAGATTAGGTGAATAGAGTAATTGAACAAAAACCATAAGTACTCATAGTAATTACAGTGTAACAATTAGGCTAATTTCTATCTTGCTCTCTGACCTTGCTGATCTGGTCGGTTGGAATAGTGGTTACTTTTATAATTTTCCAGAGAACAGAGAGAGAAAATACCATAAGTACTCATAGTAATTACAGTGTAACAGTTAGGCTAATTGCTATCTTTTTCTCTGACCTTACTGATATGGTCGGTTGAAATAGTGGTTACTTTTATAATTTTGTATAGAACATAGATTTTATGGATAACAGAGGGAAAACTCGAGCAGTAGACGACCTTAAATCCAATCACATTTGACATCTACTCCCTTCAGATCAAATCCTTCATATTTTTTTTGACCAAGTAGTTATCTTAGTAGGAGGGGAAGATATCCTTCTTCAGAGCTTGAGGGTAAAAAGACATTTTTAAGTATAAACTATAGAGGTTTTGGGACAGTTTAGGGAGGCAGTTTTTGGTAAAGTAATGCTAGCTACATTTTTTAAACTGTAATTTGATTGTAATTTGATTGAACTAGACATGCATTTAGTTTGGATAATATTTATAGTCATTGAACTGGAAAAAATTTTCCCCTAATAAATCACATTTAAACTAAATCCATACAAGGTAAAGTAAGAAGAACAATAGATCATTAATACAAAACTGTGCATTAGACTCTATATTACCCACTAGAAGGAAAACTAGTGGATTAATTACCTAGAAATTCGCTTAACATTGTTGCGGTGCAACTCCAGAGCACCAGCAGAGAAACAATTCAGCAATTCAACTCCAGAGCATCAACAGATCGCAACAGAGCAGCAATGCCACACCCTCTCAGAGCGGCGCAACTCCAGAGCACCAACAGAGCAGCAATTCAGCAATTCAACTCTAGAGCACCAACAGAGCGCAACAGAGCAGCAGTGCCACATAATATAAAATTCAACTCTAGAGCACCAACAGAGTGCAACAGAGGAGCAGCGCCACCGAATATCTGTGTGGCGCAACTCAAGAGCACGAACAGAGCAGCAATTCAACAATTCAACTCTAGAGCACCAACAAAGCGCAACAGAGCTGCAGCGCCACAGAATATGCAATTCAACTCCAGAGCACCAACAGAGCACAAAAGAGCAGCAACGCCACATAATATCAGAACATAACGCGCGAAAAAGATGACAAATTGGTAATAGTTCGCGGGTGATATATTTATAAAATATGAGTTCGACTGAATTATTTTAAAAGTTTGGTCAAACTTTTATTGCCAATTTTCCCATATCCAGCCAAAAATCTGTTTTCCCAGGCCATCAGTAGGCCGTCAATCTAAACGACAGAACGAGTTCGGCCGAACTTTCTCAAAATTTCGGCTGAACTTTCTCAAAAGTTCAGTCAAACTTTCTCAAAATTAAGGCTGAACTGTTGCAGAAAAACATTTTCCACCCCCAATTCTCACAAAAGTGTAACCCAACTTCACATTTCCACCCATATGTGGTGGTAAATTGAGCCAATAGGAATTATCACCCACCTTTTCCAGTAGCTCAAAGGGACCATACCTCAGAGCCTTGATTTTCATACCAGGCCACTGTAGCCTCTCATTGCTCAACTGTAGTCATACTTTGTCTCCCACCTTGAATGATTTCTCTATTCTATGCTAATCATGTGTGCCTTTATATTTATTTTGTGACTTCTATAATGTCTCTTGTACTTATGTAGGATCTTCCTAATATTATCTATAATTTTTTGATCCCTCTAGGTGTCTCTTACAAGATCTTCCCTCACTCCTTGCTACCCATATACAATGTCCAAAGGTGAAGGAAACAAATATCCAAAAAATATTTTAAATGGGGACTTTATCATAGAAGTGTGGACTGATATGTTGTAATAATGTTGTATATATACCATATTTTCATCCCAAGTCTCTGAATACTTCTAGTTGCATCCCCTTAGAAGTGACACCAAAGTCTTGTTGACTATTTTTGTCTACCCATATATCTATGGATGGAAAGTTATAGATCTCTTCAACGTCATGCCCATATTCTCCCATAACGTATTACATAATGCACTGAGAAATATTTTGTCCCTATCCGAACAATGCTCCTTGGTATCCCAAAGTGCACCCAAACCTGTCCAAAGAATAATTTTTCTACTTCTTGTCCACTGGTGGTTTTCTTGTAGGGAATCAAAAAATACATCTTTGTGAAACTGTAAACTACGACGAAAAAGTATGCGTGTCCCTTCCTTGTTGTTGGAAAACCTCCAAAATGTCCATGGAAATGCTTTCCCATGGATGAGTGGGTACAACTAAGTGATGATATAGAACCTATTATGTATTGCTCGATTTTTTGATACAATGAAGCATGCATCCTACTATGAACCTAGCTACATTTTCTTATATCTTGGGTCAATACACATACCTCTACAATTTTTCCATAATATTATCTACACCAAAGTGCCCTGAAACCTTCGAGGTGTGAGCCTCTCTAATCTATTGCAATTTCTCACATTTAGGAACACATAGCTTATCAAACGTATAAAGTAACCCACACTGGAAATGGTAGTCAACAATATTATTTCCATCATATACATGAATTTGAATTTTAAACTATTGAAATAGTGCCTTGAAGTCCTTATCCTCTTAATATTACTCTTTATATGCATCAAAGGTTAATGGATCCATCTACGTTAGAGTCCCCAAAGCTATGATTTTCATGTGGGTGGCTTGGAAAGCACGTCAATCAATTTTTTTTCTGTCCTTCTTGTACTTGATCACCAAATGAAATTGTTGTAGACATCCCATCCACTTGTAATGAATGGTATGTTATAGCTTACCCTGGGCCTGGAGGTTATACAATGGATGAATATTTGTGTGGATTATTGTCTCCTTACTTATCATATAGTGCTTCCAATTCTTCAGTGCTTGCACTAGGGCTTAAATATCCTTGTCCTAAGTAGGGAGTTTAAGAACTATCCCTTGAAATAATTAATAAAAGTAGTATATATGCCTTCCTACCTACATCAAGGTTTCTCCCATAACATACCCACTCGAATCTGTGTCCACTTCAAAGGGATAGTGTATGTTTGATAATGATAAAAATGGTCCTTGACTAATATTATTCTTAAGCACTTTAAAAGCTCTATGTTGACCCTTTACCCACTAAAATCTCTTGCCACTTATTGTTATGGCATGGAGCGGTGCTGCTAGCAATTAAAATGAGACTATGAATTTACTTAGGTATTGTGTTCCCAAATGAAACTCTTGACCCCCGAAACATTAGTAGGCACCATCGATTTCATGATAGCCTTCATCTTTGTAGGATATATCTTCAGCTCTCCTCCACCTATCACATACCCCAACTACACCAAAGAATGTTGTGCAAACTCACACTTCTTGAGATTTTCTAATATTTGGTGCTTCTTTAATGTCTCCAACAACTACATGAAATGTGAGATGTGATCCTCCCAGATAACACAATATGCTAATATATCATCAAAATAAACAATAACAAAACAAATCTATAAAATGGAACATTACATCATTCATTAATCTAAAAAATGTACGTGGTGCATTGCATAGGCCAAATGACATGAATATCCACTCATACAAACCTTGTCTAGTTTTTGAGGTGATCTTCTAGATATCTTCTTTAACTCAACCAAGGCGAGAGCCAACCTTTAAGTCCAACTTGGCGAAGTATTTTTCTTGTTGTAATTGATATAACAGATCATCTACCCTAGGTAGGGGGTACCTTTTCTTGAGTGTGATTTTTTTAATGCCATGTAATATATATAAATTTTCCAAGTCCCATCATTATTTAACAAAATGATGATGAGTTACCCATATGGTGGTGTAATATGTCAAATGACACCATGTTCCAATAGTTGTTGCAACAAACTCTTCACCTCACTCTCTTCTTGTAACACCCTCTTCCCACATTTACCCAAGTAACTGACCAACCAGGGTAAACATGTGACAAGGGGCTAATAATATGAGATTCGACCTCGTAGATGACGTTAAGGAAGTGGAACTAACCAAAACACCAAAAACACACCTTATACTGCATCATTGACATCCCTAGAGGGTAACTCAACCTCCCAGGGCCCTGTTCCCTTAGGGGGTTGGGGGGGGGGGGGGTTGCTTTTTATCCCCTTTGACGTTGAGCTATGGGATTTTAAGGGAAAGGAAGTGGATCTAGACTATAGAGCCATGGGATAGCCTTGTTAAGGTAGCGGCTCAGGCCAAAACAACAAATTTTCCGCATGTAGCTTCGGGATTTGTACCACGTTTTCGGCCCCTAAGCCAGGTCACTTCCCAGAACTTCTCGTAACTTTAGGAGAGGGTAAATAAAATTAAAAAAACATATTGAAGCAATAACATCATCAAAAACTTGTTTTATCATACCCAACCATGACATGGATTTCGTAAAACATGTCACAAACATAACATCTATAGGTATAAACAACATATTTAAACAAAGGGGTCTCTTTCTTATCTAAGAATGGATAATAATAATTCCCCCCTACATTATAAGTTATCATTTAATCAATTTAACCATATATACATTTTGAATTCACTTACAAGTAAAAACATGGAGAGAGCCATACCTCATCACTATCACAATACATTCTTATAACCAGTGTAATACCAACATAAGTACCATGGATACATCAACAATAGAATCCATATATAGACTATTTCATATACACATCAAATACCAAGGCAATGAATCTTTCATTAATGAATTTAAAATCCAACCCAGAATGGGAATTCCACGTTCCACCAGACCATAGACATGGCTAAGCCAAATATCACTTCAGCCAATCAACCCTATGCTAAATTCCAAGCATGAATGTGGGACTTTATAAAAAAAATCAATCAACATCAAACCAGGGCTCTAGAGACCCGACCGTCTCAACCCCAAACTAGTGATCACACCTCATAGTTGGACATCACAGACAGTCATAGATTGTTCTACCTCCAAGCTGCTCTATGGATCCAGATTTTTAGCTCCAGCCAAGGCTCCAGAACTAATAAATCAGCCCTAGCTGTTCTCGGTCTCCATAGTGTTTGTCGAATCAAGGCGCCAGGACTAGTAACTCAACCCACCTAGGGATCCAGAGAATTTTTCCAACCAAGGCTCCAGGACTAGTAACTGAACCCAAAAACTATTCATCAAGCTCTAAAATGTTTGTCTAAACAAGGCTTCTAGGAACTAGTAACTCAACCCAACAAATAAAGGAATCATGAGAACCAACCAAAAAACAATTAATGGAAATAACCCACAATAACCATGGCTATCCAGGAAATGGAAATACTAGGAAAATCAACATGCATACTCATGCATGCCAAAAGTAGTGAGGAAAACATACATGCAGCTTAGTACCTTCACTCAAAACCTGCTGTAGATGATGATCCTGAAGTCCTCTTTTGCTTTCCTTCTTTTCCTTTGCTTTCTTGATCTAAATCTCCAAGTATGCCACACTCTACAAGAGTGATCCAAGAATACACTAAGCGCTCAAGAGTTTGATAGAGAGAGGGAATAATGAGAAATCCAAAACTAAACTCACCAAGCTTTTTCCACTGATCCTCATAAGCCTTTTTATTAATGAGGCCTCTAATTTCTTTTGTTGCCATTATTTTCCAATTTCCTCCTCACATGAAACTTGTTAAATTTCACCTTCCTTTTCTCATAATTTCCATTATTTTCATAAATATAATGCCAATTAATGCCTCATGCATTTCTAAATCCGTTTCCTTTTCCTTTTCCAATTTCCTTAGCCATAATAACCGAAATAAACAACCACTAGGATGCTTTTCGCACCATTCAGCTTGGAATACGTGTCCCATCACCGTGGTCTTATATATATATTTCTACATGTATTTTTACCAGGGTTGTTACACTTATATAACAGACTTCTTGTACAACCCAACGTTTGGAAATGGGGTGCCTGACAATAGTTGGATCTCGTGCTCTACTTCCCTCTTGGGTGGTACTCCTTTAGGCTCTCGTAACAAATCCTGGTATGCCTATAACAACTCTTACATTTTTTTTTCTTTTAATAAACCCCTCTATGAATGCATTGCCTCTTATTGATTCTTTTATAGACTTATTTTCTCTTAAAATTAATAAAACATACTTATTGCTAGTAATTATCAATTTCTTTGCTTGGTTGGCACTTATGAGCAAAATTGTGAATTCCCTTTATGCACATTGATGGTGAATGATTTTCCATCCTTGACGAGTCAGTACTGAGTGGCTCTTTACTTGAATATTTCATCTCACATGTACATGTAGGGACTTCCAAACACACTCCACATACATCAAGGGGAACCACTTCTAGTTGTACTTCATCAATAAAATTGGTACTGATGGAAAATGTAATTGTGCAATTTTTTTTACCTTTATCTCTATATCGTTATTAACATAGTTACTGATCAAACGTGAGCTATTACCTCAAAACAAGAACTCTAGCCCAAAAAAACTCGAAAAACATGAAAAAATAACCCAAAAAAAAAAACGTCTTCCATAACGCACCTTTTTTTAGGGTCAAATTTCAACTTTTTTTTAAATTATGCTAAAAACTAATTTTTTTCTTGAAAAAAAACCCTCGAAACAAAAAGCGTTGATGGTGGAATAACATCACCAAATTTTTATGTGCAAAAAACAGTCTAAAAACAAAAAGTGTTGACGTTGGAATAACGTCGTCAATTATTTGTGTGAAAAAAACACCTCGAAAAAAAAAAGTGTTGATGTTGGAATAACATATTTTTCTTTTCGGGGTAAATTTTCAACAATTTTTAATAATGGCATTAAAGATAAAATATCATGACTCTGAAAAACCTTAAAATTTCAACCATAAACATGACATTAAAGATCAAATATCAAGTCTTAAAATTTCAACGCTTTTTAGGCATGGTATTAAAGATAATCTATTATTGTGTATGAAAAGCCTTAAAAATCCAAAGATGACATTCAAGATAAAATATCATATTTATGAAAATAAAATTACAATGATTTTTAGGCATGGTATTAAAGATAAAATATCACTTGTAAAAAAATTAAAAAATTCAAAAAAAAAAATTAAAAAGGGAAAAAAAAAGACACACACAATTTAAATAGAAAAATAAAAATTAACCCACCCCCCCACAGAAAAACAAAATCATTATTTTTTAAGTTATAAATAATAATAACAATAATAATAAATGGCATAATTTAAAAATATGATAAAATAAAATAATTAAAATTAGATAAAATTAAAAATAATAATAATAAAATATAAAAAACAATTAAAATTTACAAATTTAAATTTAAAAAAAAAATTAAATAACAAAAATTAAATTAAAAAAAATAATAATTTAAAGTAAGAGTGATTGAACTTCAGAGCGTCCATCTCTCCATGGTATGGGTTGACAAACACCTATGATTCCATTTTGAATTGGGGCTATGATTGATTCATGGCACTAGAAGTGAGTCGACCTTTTATCAATTCTTTATTTGGATTTTTCTTTATTTCTTCTTGATCTTCTCATCCCCCTTCTGATTTTTGCTCTACATTAAAACCCTCATCTTCTCTGAATATCCCAAGTTTATATCTTAGGGCTTCCATGAGGATATTTACATTAAAATTTATATCTATGACTTGTTTTCCCAACTGCGAAATCCTCTTCTTTGTAGGATCACAGGGGTTATTTATGGATTCATTGGCCATGATTAATGTTTTATGAATTTCAACCCAATTGCTCTAGATCCCCTACAAATATCCACAATATACTCAAAGAGACTTTCTCTGATACCAATATGATCAGTAAACTACCATGGATATTTCACTAGGTAGTTTTTCATAATAGATCTGATAACATATACTTAAAAATCCAAGATCTACACTATTACAATTTTATTTCTCTTTAGACTTATAGATCTAAATATAATTGCTAATATCATATGCATTCAAAATAAAATTATGCATAAAATAGAGAACAATGAAACAAAAAGGTCACACATACATTTGACACAATACTTCAACTGGGAAACCCTTCTGGGAGAAAAGCCCAGTTGGAAGGTGAGGTCGCACTACTTTCTTTTTGTGAATGAAAATCAAGCTATGAATACAAAGAAGTATTTTTTATGGCTCATGGGATACTAAAATGTATACTTCCTCTTTTTTTGCTTTACCTCTTATCCCTCTTGGCTATTTTTTTTCATGTATTAAAAATGCAGTCGAAAGAATGGAACCCCTTTTCTTCCTATTGACCCTATTATAACAGTGTTTGATACCCTACTGGTGGTTAGGTTTAACGACCACAACTCTCAACTAGAGTTACAATATAAACTCTTATAGAGTCTTCTACAGCTTATCACATGGCCAGCCCCTTTTTCATGTTTAATGGGGGATGGAAAGAAATCATCTCAAATTCTGGTGACGAAAACAGGAATCTCAACTTCTTAGTGGCATAAATTTCACATACAGACTTTGATTATTGCAATTATTATGTCATTGGAAAGGTATTTGAGTTTATAATAGGAAAAAATAGGTGTTGTACTAAATTGGGAAAAAATTACTTCCAAAAAAATCATTTGATGCCTCAAAGTTGTCTCAGTCTCAAGATCCAATTTGCCAAACTGAGACCCATTGATTATAAAAGGCCTTAAGAGCTTACTCCTCCACTTTTTCCACTTCAAAATAATCAAGCTAGATGAAAAACTATATAATGATCCAATTTGATCATTAATTCCATATATAGCAAGCGCTACGAATGATCAAATCTCTTGAGGTGAAAATATCTTTTATAGTGAAAAGAGATTTGATCCCTCTTGGTGCTTGGTAAATTCAACTTTAATATGGATCTAGGTTAATGATAGGTGTGTGTGTGTAGTATAACTCATAGACAAAATAGAGACTTTTTCAAGGCATTTCTTCTAGTTAATTTTAACCAAAATCTACTAGAAATTTTTAAAAACTTGAGATTTCATTTAATCTATATAATTTGAGTACCCTATAAGTAATAAGTTAGAGTGCACATATATATGTGTGTGTGTGTGTGTATAGACACACAGATATATATATATATATACCATTGGAAAAAGCATGAATTGTAAGAACGTGGCGCTCAAAAAATGCAAATAGTAAATTGGCTACTTTAACTCCATTTTATTTTAATTATTATTATTATTATTATTATTATTATTTTAAAATTATCTTGTTTTTATTTATTTTTTAATTTCATTTTAATTTTAATTTTATTTTTCTATGTAATTTGAATGAGTCCAAATGTTTACATAATAGAACATGATATACAACATGTTTTGAACACTCCTTTAGAGATTTCCATTTTTAAAAATAAATTTAAATTACTCTTTTTTTTTTTTTATGACTTAGTAAAACAATTTTTGTTATTAACATATTTATATGTCAAATATTACATAAACGCTGGATATAAAATGAATTATACATGTACTTTGTATTAAATAATGAATAAATTACATATCTCTCATACTAAAAAATAAATTATTTTTATCCTACTTTCAAATACTTTATCTCTTTATATAAAATTCATGTGAAATTAGGGTGAAAAATAATGTATTATATTTATGGCGAATATTAATTTCTTTGTTATTCATATTTTTAAAATCTTTATTATTAATATTGTTAATATACTATCTATTTTATTATTTTAAAATGTAATATAACACCATCTCCCCATATTAAATTGGTGTGTAAAAATAAATAAATAAAAAATAATAATATAATATTTTATGTACATTAAAAGTTTAATAAAATAATATGTAATTTTATACTTAATATCAGTATAATATTATAAAGTTATTTAATAAAAATTTTCATTAAAAAAAATCAGAATTCAACATTGGATATCAGAAATAAATTCTAGAAAAAATATCAAAGAAAATTATTCAAAGGTTTCCTTATTCATTGTCTGATTGATAAAATGATATTCAAAAGGGATCAATTTGTCTTCCATTGTCATTCACGAAAAATCCTACAATTGATTAACTTGTTTGGAAAAAAAATTAATAAATTTATTATGTTATCGTACATTTGCTTAACTTGTTTGGAAACAAATATTTTAATTAATAAATTTATTATGTTTTTACATCACAAAAAAGATATAAATTGGACCAAACTTTTATTTGTGAAATAAATTTTGTATAACAGATCTTTTTGAAATATCTCTTAGCGTGATATTTTTTTTTCCATAATTTCATTTGATTTTATATTTATATAACCAATATTGTTTTTTTCTAATAAATTATTTACTGTGAATATTTCACGAAAAAAGAACCTGGGTAAATTGGATGAAATAGAGAATACAAAGCGGAAAGCTCGAATTACCATAATTTTGACCAAATAAAATTGATTACTCTTATCTCCCTGTAAAAAAGTAAAGAAATGAAGTGATAGGACAAACAATTTTGTGAGTTAACCGACGATTCTGAAAGGCATAATACGATCCAAACAACTAACATTTTTTCGTATAGGGGAGTGTTCGAAGCATAATATAATCCAATAAGTAACATTTTTTCGTATAGGGGAGTGATGAAGCAGATTATACATGAGTTGTTCAATGATAGGTGATTTCCACATATAAAGAATAAATGAAAATAAAAAAAACTTCAACCTCATAGGCTAAATATTACTATATAGATAGGCTAGATATTATTATATACATAGTTATTAGAAATAAATAAATTTAAAATACAACTCACAATTTTAGCGTTTTTTCCTCTAGTTATAATTTCTTTTTTAAATAATTTGGTATTTTCAAAGTTATTGACATTTTTCAAATAAATAAATATAATTTATTAATATATATTCTAATTAAAATAAATAAATCTCTCGAAAAAACATGTAAACAACTTAACAAAACACGTCTAAACTAATTCAAAAGATTAAAACTTATATAATTAGCATCAAATCAGTCTGTATATATAGTCTAATTAAAATAAATAAATCTCTCAAAAAAATGTAAACACCTTAACAAAACACAATTGTAAGTCTAAACTAATTTAAAAGATTAAATGGCTGATTCGAAACGTGTTGACAAAAATTTCTTATATGTGATTTTAACCGAAAATTTCTTATACACGTTTTATGGATGGCAGAAGCCAAATTTCTAAGATTAAAACTTATAATTAGCATCAAATCAGACTGTCATAGTGAATTAGGTTAATAGGTAAAAATAGAACATATTTCAATTATTGAATGGTCATAAAGTAGAATATGATTGAATTTTAGACATTAATTAAGAACTAAATAAAAAATTTGAGATTTAGAATTTTCCATTTGAATGCATAACTAATTATAGAAAAAAAAACTTTTTTCTATTAATTATAGGAAAATCATTATTGGAAAGTATTATTTTTTTAAATTTTCTAATTTTTTTTTTAAATAAATTTAAAAATTTTTGTTATATGAATGAAAAAATCAAAATTTTGTATTAATTTCTTTTATTATAAAAAATAATATGTAACTTGTTTATATTTGAAATAATTTATATATATCAGAGTTGTTTTTATTGCGATTTTTTGGAGTTTTTAGTGCCGGAATTCGGTGAAAAAGTTTGAGGTAAAATCTTGATTTATGTTATTTAAACTAGTTTTTTTATATGAATTCAACACCCTAAAAAAACCCCTAAAGCACTTTAATTGTGCAAGTTTACTTATCAAACTTCTGTTTTCAATGAATTCCTGCTAGATTTTAGAGAAATTACACCAAAAAAATATACCGAAAAAACCTTCAAAAAATAACGCTAAAAATTACTAATATATATCTATTTATCTATCTATATAGTGATATATTTAAGAAGTCACAAGAGTTGAAGTATTATGACAATATTAGTCTACTGTTAGCTTAGAAATAACTATTCTAATATGCGGAATAATTACTCTAAAAGAATCGTAAAATAAAAATAAATGACCAATAAATCATACCTCTAGCCATTGATGGCTCACAATATATTTTGTATGAAAAACTGAAGAAAAATGCCTTATGCCTTGCACACCACAACTGAAGCTGCTCCTTCTTCTCTCACCAAAAAAATGAGTTGCTTTTTGCCTCACGGTGAGTTGCCTTTTTAGAGAGAATAAGGGTTTATCGAATACAAAGTCAATCTGTATTCATATTTTACCAATACCAAAACGTAATAGAGGAATTTCACGGTGAGCTGCTTGTTTCACCTCATGCAGCAAACCCTTATCATTGGTTGCTAGCAAAATATCATCCACATATAAAACAAGAAAACAGATTTTACTCCCACTGACTTTCAGGTATATACATTCATCCATAATGTTTTCTACAAAACCAAAAGAAGAAATTACATTATGAAATTTCAAATACTATTGGCGTGATGCCTGTTTTAATCCATATAATGATTTCTTGAGCTTGCAAACCAATTGCTCACCATCACTAGAGGATAATCCTTCAGGTTGTTTCATGTAAACCTCCTCCTCCAGATCTCCATTCAGAAAAGCCGTTTTCGCATCCATTTGGTGCAACTCCAAGTCAAAATGGGCAACTAATGCCATAATAACGCGCAAGGAATCTTTCTTAGACACAGGAGAGAAATTCTCCGTGTAATCGATTCCTTCTTTCTGAGTGAACCCCTTTGCAATGAGTCTTGCCTTGTATCTCTCAATGTTGCCCAATGAGTCTTTCTTTGTCTTAAAGACCCATTTACATCCAATGGCTTTTGCACCATTAGGCAACTCAACAAGATCCAAAACTTCGTTACTCTTCATAGAATTCATCTCTTCCTTCATGGCATCGTACCATAATTCTGATTGTTTGCAACTCATGGCTTGTGAAAAAGACTCAGGATCATTTTCGGCTCCAATGTCGTAGTCAGATTCTTGCAGATACACAACATAATCATCAGGAATTGCTGATCTCTTTGGTCTAGTAGATCTTCTTAATGTTGTCCCACCATCTTCCTGAGAAGTATGTGGTTCAACTCGTTGTTCAAAAATTCTTGGCAATTCTTGAACTATCTGATCTACTGGAATGTCGTCAGCAACTTGTGGAACTTCAACAATTGGTTGTTCAACACCAGTTTGTACTTGAGGGGTGCTGTGAACAATAACCAATCTATCACTTGAGGAGGAAGGTTGATATTCTAAATGATCCTTCTCAGAAACTATGTTCCTGGTTTGATCGCTCCCACTGATCAAGTCATTTTCAAGAAACTTTGCATTTCTTGATTCCACAATCCTAGTGCTGTGAGATGGACAATAAAATCTGTAACCTTTAGACCTTTCAGCATATCCAATGAAATACCCACTAATGGTCCTTGGGTCCAGCTTCTTCTCTTGTGGATTATATATTCTCACTTCAGACGGGCATCCCCAAACGCGCATATGTCGGAAACTTGGTTTCCAACCTTTCCATAATTCAAATGGCATTTTAGGAACAGCCTTGGTTGGAACTCGGTTTAATATATACATTGCCGTCTTAAGTGCTTCAGTGCACAAGGATTTAGGAAGATTGGAGCTGCTAAGCATACTCCGCACCATGTCCAATAATGTTCGATTTCTTCTTTCTGCTACACCATTCTGGTCGGGTGAACCAAGCATGGTGTATTGGGCAACAATCCCATGCTCTTGAAGAAATTTTGCGAATGGCCCAGGTGCTTGTCCATCTTCTATGTATCCACCATAATATTCTCCACCTCTATCTGATCTCACGATTTTAATTTTCTTGCTGCATTGTTTCTCTACTTCAGCCTTAAAGATCTTAAAGGCATCTAATTCTTCGCTCTTTTTATGAAGCATGTAGAGATACATATATTGTGAGTAATCATCTATAAAAGAGATGAAGTATCCCTGACCATGTGAGACCATGTCTGGACTACATATATCAGTATGTATGATCTCTAATATGTCTGAACTCCTATTGGCACCTTTCTTTGTCTTGTTGGTCTGCTTTCCCTTTATGCAGTCCACACAAGTCTCAAAATCAGTAAAATCCAGAGTATCAAGTACCCCTTCATTTACCAATCTTTTGATTCTTTCTATGGAGATATGACCTAGTCTCCGGTGCCATAATTTAGAGGAATTTTAATCCATAACACATCTTTTAGTGCCAATGTGAACATGCATTGAATCATAAGTGACATTGTTTTGTAGATTAATGAAGTAAAGACCATTAGACAGAATACCATTCACAACACAATCAGATTTATGAAATAAACTGAAGGATGTTTCTGAAAAGTTAAAGGAATATCCAAAAGGTACAAGCCTTGAAACTCAAATCAAGTTTCTAGAAAAACTTGGTACATAAAAGGTCTTTTCTAATTCTAAAGCAAAGCCACTACTTAAAGTTAAATAGCATGTTCCTATAGCTTCCACATGCGAGCCCATCTTGTTTCCTGATAAGATGCTTTGCTCACTTTCCACTGGCTTCCTTAGGTTTTGCAAACCCTGCAAGGAATTCGAAATGTGAATTGTTGATCCAGAATCAATACACCAGGTGTTAATATTGACATTAACCATATTAGATTCATAAAAAACAAACGATATTAGATTACCTTTGTCCGCAAGCCGTTTTTGAAATTTGGTGCATTCCTTCTTCACGTGTCCCTCTTTTTACAGAATAAACACTTGGAATCCTTCTTGATATCAACTTGGGGAGGTACTTACCTTTCCCTTTCCGATTGGCTTGAGATTTTCCCTTTCCTCGCATTGTCAGCATTGCACTTTCTCCCATTTCCATCACCAGTCTCTCTTCCTCTTGAACACACATGGTCATGAGTTCATTAATTGATCATTTATCCTTATGTGTGTTGTATGAGATTTTGAAGGGTTCGTATTGGTGCAGAAGGGTGTTTAGGATATAGTGCACCGGGAAAGACTCTGATATTTCAACCTCAAGTTTCTTCAACTGAGTCGCAGAGTCCCTCATTTGCATGATGTGCTCGTGCACACCTTTTACACTGGTGAGCCTTAGGGATGAGAACTTCATAATTAGGGTGCTTGCTAGTGCCTTGTTTGAAGTGATGAATTGATCATCAATGTCTTTTAGCAAGTCTCGGACTTTTTCATGCTGTTCAACGGAACCACGAATATCAGCTGAAATTTTAGTCTTAATGAACATCACGCTTAGGCGATTAAATCGTTCCCATCATTCATAAAGCGTGATGTCCGCTGCAGTGTTGGTATTATTGAGTGTCGGTGGCTCGTCTTTCCTAATAGCATAGTCTATGTCCATCCACCCCAAATGAAGGAGAACTCTCTCTTTCCAAACCTTATATTTATCTCCCTTAAGTTCAGGGATATCAGTACGAATTTGAGAGAAATTTGCAGGTAGTACAACTGCATAAAATTAAAGATCACATGTTTATATTAAAATTGAGGCATAAATAAAATTTCATGCTTTACCAATGTAAATCATGCTTAAAATTGAAACTAATGACATAAAAATTGTCTGTGGATCAAATTTTCAATTCAAGCAGATTCAATTATTCTTTATGATAGAATTTATCAAATTCTATCTTAGTTTTGAACTTTATAATAAAATTATTAATTCATAACTCCTGTGGGTAAATTATGAATATTTTATCCTAATTAATTATATAAAAATAACAAAAATTCCCGTGGGATAAAATTTATTATATTTAGTATAATTAATTACAATTAATGTATAAATATTCTTTATGTGATCCTAATCAATCATAATATATAATTTTATCTAATTAGAGATGTTGTGGCTATTCTCTAATCAATTAAAAATTATATGGATCACTAGACATTATTTCTTATAAAATTAACAAGATATAAGAATAACAATAATTTGCATAAATAAAACTCTCATATTCATGCATAACAATTATCCAAATTGCATATAATTAAACTAAATATTATAAACATAAAAATTAAGCAAAAATTAGACATATTTCTAAATATATGCTTTAATTTAGAAAATTCTAAAAATATGACATTTAGCCAATCATATTTATAAATCACCAAGGCAGAGATGTAAATGGCTCTGATACCAAATGTTAGCTTAAAAATAGCGATTCTAAAATGCGGAATAATTACTCTAAAAGAATCGTAAAATAAAAATAAATGCCCAATAAATCATACCTCCAGCCATTGATGGCTCACAATATATTTTGTATGCAAAATTGAAGAAAGATGCCTTATGCCCTGCACACCACAACTGAAGCTGCTCCTTCTCTCACCAAAAAAATGAGCTTCTATTTGCCTCATGACCCTCTTTATCTCTCCTTTACTGATATGTTGTCTGATATAATTCTAGAGAACAAACAGTTTGACTTCCGCCCTGTTTTATCCAATAAGCTATCCCGTGAAATTCCTCTATTACGTTTTGGTACTGGTAAAAATGTGAATACAGATTGACTTTGATTTTCACGTGAATACAGATTGGGACTTTGGATTTTCTAACGAAGGGGCTTTGGAGACCACGTCATAGAAATCAAAGAAGAGAGTTGCTGAATAGAAACAAAGTTTAAAAACCAGTCCGAATGCAAGTCTAGAACCAGAAACAAGCACACAACAACAGAGAATCTGAAGGCACTTGCAAGCTCTGCTCGCTCTAACTTGATGGTGTAAAGCTGAAGGGGATTGAGTTAGTGAGCTTGGGGACCAAATAAAAATATTTATAGCCAAACTTCCATCAAGCTTCTGTTGGCTATGTGTCAAGTGTTTCACAAATCATAGTAGAGAACTGCAGTAGGAGTAATGGACCACTTCAAAAACTCCCAACAAGAAATTAATTAACTACAGTTGATTTCCGTAATTTAAGGAAATTACTGCAATTTGTTTCCATAAATTAAAGAAATCATAATTATTGCAGTTATTTCCTGAAATAACCACTGCAATTATTTCCAAAAATAATTGGAAAAGAGAATGTAACATTAGAAAGTAACATCTACAACATTATGGTTAATCATATTACTAATATTGATATGAAAATAACAACGGTTCCAATCAACCACCTAAAATAACCCATTAACTTATTGTTTATCCAACTTATTTTCAAAAACTTTCAATTTCCTTAAATTAAGGAAATTTAAGACGCCTTCAATGGCATTATGGTGGTTGATACAATATTAGCATTGCCATGACTCTTGGTCTTCCGTAGCAGGTTCTATCTATAAATATTATGAACACTTAATTCAAAATTTCGGCCTTTGGATAAACCTAAAAAATAAACATAAATAAATCACGGATGTTTTCAGATGCAAATTTAAAAGGCAGAAAAAATCCACGTCACGCCTTCAATGGCATTATGGTGGTTGATACGATATTAACATTGCCATTACTCTTGGTCTTCAGTAGCAGGTTCTATTTATAAATATTATAAGCAATTAATTCAAAATTTCAGTCTATGGATAAACCTAAAATTTAAACATAAATAAATCATCGATGTTTTCGGATGCAAATTTAAAAGGCAGAACAAATCCACGTCAGTCAAACTTCTGCGATCATATATTGGAGCATATTATTGTATTTGTAACATATATTGTATTGTAATGAGCAATGATGTAGAAAGAGATTTCAACGAATAAAATTATATAGTATCCAGATTACGTATTACACACGGTGATTCGTTTATCGTTTCACTGGGATGCAGTTTTTAACCGTCAATTGACATCTGATTTGGTATTTATTTACATACAGCAAATTATTCTTTTTAATGAATTGTTCACAGATGTAGGATCGAAACAGCCTGTGACAAGATGTGCTGTGCCAGGATATTGTAAGTTTTCTCTGTTGGATGGAAAGAATCCCAGAACACGTGTGTCGTTGGATCGTGGCAAGTGGGGGTCACGGGGGTGCACAGTATTGATGCCTCCAGCAAACCCGTTCCGCAGCAACCTCTCCTCACTTCTTCAAACCCTTCCACACATTAATTAATTTATAAACAGTTAGGAAGCTCTGCAAATGCACGCCCTATTCAAACATGAAGGGATCAGAAAGAATTAGAATATTACCATATTTTTTGGGATTCGTTATCATGTCAAACAGCTTGTCATATATGTTAATAAAAGCCATTTTAAGACCAGGAAATGTGGGTTTCAAAGTCTCTAGTAAGGCTGCAGCTTTTTTATTAAATGACATCGCAGCATCATTAAGCTCATCTACGCACGCGTCACCGATCAAGTTGTGTAGAGTAATTTGTGAAGGCAAACATCCAAAAGGAGGAAGACTGATGAGCCCAAATAGGGTGGCACCTTCGCTGTAAATACCCTGTCACAAAATCATTTGGTATTCACAGCTATATCAGCGTAAGGTTCTCAGCAGTAATTTATTTATTCATGATCATAAAATTTCTTGTGACAGATAAAAACTATTTACTTTTCAAATGTCTTCTGCACATGAAATAAATATCATCGTTAATGTAAAGTCAATATATCACCTCGATAAATCTTGAGAGAGAGTTGAGAAGATGATCCTGGAATTCTGTAACATTATATTCTGCTCTAGTAATGGGATTGATATAATAAGTATTGGTGAAATCGTCGCTTCCGGTACTTAGCACAAACAAGGCTCCTGATATTATCTCGCTGGCATTCCCCCCGCCTACCATTTTTACAAGCCGCTGTCGATAAAGCTTGAAATTCTCCAATTGCTGTCCCAGAGTTAGAACATTCTGCATAAATTCAAGATTATATTTCAGCTATGAAATGTACTTCTATATATCTAAATCCTTATATCTCTGCAGCATAACATATAAAACATGCACTAACCATGGTATGTGAGGTAGTATCGTCGTATCCAGAAGCAGCAGAAGCAAAGCTGGCACCTCTCAGAATTTGTGGTCCTCGGAATTCAGGATCCAAAGATGCGTGCACTATATCTGGAAGGCCTGCCAATCCGGCTGTATACAGTGGCAAAAATTGAACATAAACATTATTACCAATAGGAGAACTACAATTGGAAAAATTAAAAGCGCTAACCATTTTACCAATGGATAATAACAGTCCTACAATTGCAATCATTATACAAAAAACTGCACCGAATCAATTAGAAGCACTTATAAATGAAGCCTATTATCAGTTCCTATGTCCAGCTATCCAAACCAAGCCATGATATGTTTTCTTTCTACACTGAAAAGGAAAGTGAAAAGAGGGGGATAGTGAACTTACAGAGTGTATCTGTTACTAATTTTCCGTTGGTAAATCGACCAGTGGGTTTATGATCTATGAAATCTCTCCCATACGGAGGAAAGTTGGCCTTTGCAAGGGTTACAAGTTCATTGTTATTACCAGGGTCTACAGTAGAATCTCCAAAGAAGTAGATGGCTGGAACCAAAGGCCCTGCGGTGGTTGTCTTTGTGTGTGTTAATCTTCGTTCCCGTAATGCTATGAAAATACCCAGACCTATGATAATACAAACAATAAGACGCCCCTCCATAGCTGATACTTTGTCTGAATTGATCTGAAAATACCCAGACCTATGATAATACAAGCAATAAGACGCCCCTCCATAGCTGATACGCCCACGTTAAATAACAGTGTGATTGGTTTGCATCGGGCAGTTGACGATAGGGATGGGTTACTTGCCAGCTGCGTGAGCTGTCACAGGATGGAATTTGCGTGACGGATCACAGAGTGGATTTTGACGGGTTCAATTTGCTTATCCAATGCAATTAATTCTTCATGTTATGATTATAGTTGTATTAGACTGTGTTTATCGAAGTTAGTTTATCAATGGAACAATAATTTGTTCAGATATTGGGAGGCCATCAATTCCGTGAGATTGGCACGTTGATTCGTTTCATGCTTTCAGAAATCGTAATCCCTACAATGCGTTTCCACCTTCAAATTATAAATAAACATTAAACCTTACACAAATTGTAATTAATGTTTGCTGTTTAATTTTGGAATTCTGACCCTCATCAACATAAATTGTGACTTAATTAAAGCTTATGTGAGACTGAAGCTTGTCATATTTAATCCTTCTATGAAAAATGGAAACATACTTCTTAAATCTCACGTGGGGTTCCCTCTGTATGAAACTCGTAACGTGGACATAGCTATCTAATCCAATTGAATACTGACAAGATACCTTCACGCGAAAATATATTTATATCGGATGCTTTGACCGTTTCTTTCGGGTGGGGCTGTTGAAGGGGAATGCAGAACTAGATGCTTTGATTATCGCGAACCAGATGGTTCTGTCTTTGTTTTATTAGCCAGCTTTTTATTTTAATTTCGGGAGGATGAGGGTTTATTGACTTTTATTTTTATTTTTTTAATTGTAATTTAGATTAATTCTTAAGGAATATGTTTAATATATATTTTCTTTGAATGCTTATTAAAGGCTGAGTCGAGTTAAGTTGAATTTTAATAAATTTGATTTTGTATTTTCAATGTGATTCATATAGTTTAGTTTTGTTATATAATGATTTTCAACAAAACAAAACTTTTGGATGTGATGTTTTAGCAACTAAAGTTTACCATCTTATAAACTTTTTAATGTTCGGGGGTTGTGTTTATTTTTGAATTTAATTAGGGACATTATCTAATGGTGTACATATATATGAAATTAAATGATATTTTAATTTTCGTTAGAAATATAGTTACTGATGAAACGGGAACTATTATCTCAAGACATCAAAAACTTATGAAAAAACAACCCGAAAACAAAAAGTTGTATTCTGAAATAAACTTTTTTTTTTGGGGTAAATTTTCAACATATTTAAATTTTCAATTTTTTTTTTTTTAAATAGAAATAACAACCATTTTTTGTGGTGCAAAAAACACACTGCAAATAGAAAGTGTTGAAACCAAAATTTTAGAATAATAAAAATTTATATTAAAAAATAAAAAAATAAAAATGAAAAAACGATTTTAAAATAATTGAAAAAAAAAATTCATTATTCTTTTTAAGTAAAAAAAAAAAAAAAAATTAAGAAAAAATAAATAAATAAACAAAAAATTAAAATTAAAATCAAAAGCATATTAAAAATTGAAAAAAAAAACAAATTAAATTCAAGAAGGAAAATTTTACTAAATTAAAATTAAAAAAAAAATATTTTTTAAAATAAAAAAATTAAATTAAAATAATATATATAAATTTATATTAAATTCAAAAAATTAAAATGAAAATTAAAAATTAACCAAAAATAAAAAAATATTACTTATATTCAATTTTTTTTTTTTACTTAAATTCAATTTTTTTTTTCTTTTTTTTAAACTCGTTGAAAATTAAAAGTGAAAAAAATAAATTTAAAATATTAAATTATAAAACCATTATTTGAAAAAAAAAAAAAAAACTAAATATAAAACCAAAATTTAAAAAATATATACTACACTGTATTAAATAATAATAAAAAAATTAATATTAATATAAAAAATTAAATATAAAAAAATATTAAATTTTAATACATAAATGAATTGATAAACAAATTTTAAAATAAGAAAAAAAAAAAAAAATCAGAAAAAAAACTATAAAACATTTTTAAAATTAAAATTAAAAATAAAACACAAAATTAATTAAAACAAAAAGGGAAAAAGAAATAAATTAAAATTATTAGATTAAAAAAATAAAATAAAAACAAAGTAATTTAAAAAAGAAAATTAATTTAAAATAAAAAGATGAAAATTAAATAAAAATATTAAATTTCAAAGTTTAAATGTTATATTTTATTTAATTAAAAAAAACAGAAAAAAAAAAAAACTAAAAATTAAAAAAAAAACCACGCCAGCCTCTGCCGCCACCTAGACTGGGAGGCGATTTTCATCATATTTGTTTTTATTTTTTTTTAGTTTTAATTTATTAAATTTTTTTTTTTTAATTTCTTAAATTTAATATTTGATTTTTTTTATTCAATTTTGACTTTTGACTTTTTTTTAATTATTTAATTTTTTTTTAATTTTTAATTAAATTTTAATTAAAAAATGTTTTTTATTTTTATTTTTACTTTTATTTTTTTATTTTTAAATTTTTAGAATGATTTAATTTAATAAAAAATATTTTTTTGTTTTTTAAGTTATTTTAAAATGGTTTTTTTTTATATTAATTTTTTTTGTTTTCGAACTTTTACTTTAATTTTTATTTTAATTTTGTTTTGTTTTGTTTTTTTTTTAATTTTAATTTTTTTTTTTTTAAATTTAATTTTTGTTATTTTAATTTTTTTTTGTCTTATTAATTTTTTTTAACTTAAATTTTTAAGTTTTAGTTATTTTTATTTTTTTATTTTAATTTTTTAATTTTAATTACTTTTAATTTTTTTAAAATTTTTTTTTTTTATCATTTTGTTTTTTTATTATGTGTTTTTTTTTAATAACTAGAAAATTTGTTTTTCATATTTTTTTGGTTCAATTTTTTTTTTTTTTTTGTTTAAATTGTGTGTGTGTTTTTTTTTTTAAATTTTTCCCTTTTTAATTTAAAGTTCGAAATTTTTAGTTTACTTTTTGTTTTATTTATTTATTTTTGTTTAAAATTTTTAAGGTTTACAAGTTAATTTTGTTTTTTTTTTTTTTACATTTTTATTGGTTTTTTCATTATTTTTTTATATTTGATTGTTTTTTGTCATGTTTTTTAGTTTAATTTTATGTTTTATTACCAACATGAAAATCACCACTCCAAAAAAACGTGGTTGATGCTGCATCACTACCTTTAAAAAATCACAAACATTTGAAAACAAATATTCATACTTCATAAATAAAAAATTGAAAGTTTAAAAAATATGCAGACACAAAAAAAGGGTGATTCTGCATCACCACTTTTCAAAATCGAGTGCTTTTTTAGCTACCACTTCAGTTACCTATTTCATCGGTAACCATGTTTAGACTAAAAATAGTCTACGGGACTATCTCTTACCTACTTTTGGCCTTTTGCAATTCAATCATTTTCTTATTCAAATTGATGATGAACTAGCCCAACCTTCCAACAATCTCTTTGAAAAGACAATGCCAACAAATTGATGACATTCCCATATGAAATGTTTTTCCGATTCCATTGCCCCAGACTTGCAAAATGTACACACCCCTTTTTCCCAAGTTTCTTTAGGCCTTTTCCACCTTTCACACCAAAGTTGATGCCACTTGGTTCTTAATTGAGCAATAACAACCTTTGCCCTCTAGGGAATGCTTGTTGTAGATCACAAGTAGGATTGAATTCCTCAATGTAGTACTTCTTAGTTTTACCCAACTCTTTTCCCTATACCTGTTTACTAAACTTCTCCATAACAAAATTCTTTAGCTCCTTTCTATTTGTGGGACATAGATTGAAGTAGATATTCCATTTTTGCAACCATGTGTAGTTTTGTCTCATCCATGTTTTCTGTATTTCACTCATGCTTTTGTTGAATATAACATTAAACCATCTTCTACTTTCATTTGCTCATTTCTCTTTAGATATCTTATAAGCCGCACCATAACAATTGATTCCATCAGAGTTACTCCTGTTCCACTCGACATTAACTCATAATATATCATAATGTACCAATTCTTTTATTTTAAATTTAGTCATAATTAAACTTTTTTAGATTTTCTCAATTTATTTCCATTTTAAAACAAAAATATATTAACAAACCTATAATTACTATATATATGTATATATAAACTATATTTACTAAACTTATATATAGTAAATATGCATAAATATGAATGCCGTAGTCTAAAAAAGTAACAAAATGGCCGAGAATTCAGCACAGATTTTGTAATATTCCTAATTAGCACCGCTAATTGGAATATCTGATTTTTGTATAGTTTTTCCGCCTATAGCTAACTAATAAATAAAAGTGAGGAAAGAGGGGTTAACTCACTTAAATAAAATAAAGTGTTTCCCTAGTAGGAGCAACGTTATAACTTAAAAGGGGAGCCTCGGGGGACCACACCACGTATGAGGGAGGCCTCACGTAGCCTCTAGGAGCATCTGCGCAGACTTATGAGGAGCACGTGGAGAGAGGAGGACCACGTTAGAGTTTTGAGGAGAGCTAGCGTTATAAAAGGTGGGGGAACCATTTCATTTGGCATTCTTGTTGTTGATGATATTTGAGCTAGACTTCTGTCTTCTTGAGCACGTTGGCTGTTTAGCCTGTCTGCAGCACTGTTTAGTGCGACTGAGTGTCTCCGGTCGGAGATCTCACCCTTAGCCCCGGGGGACTTCGAGTGCCTGATCGAGCAAGGTATTTTCTACAGTTTTCAGCGGAGGATTTGGTTGTTGTTTTGCAGAGGCGCTGGGCTTCTTTTGGTGACTGCGCAGTCCCTAAGAGAGAGGACGCAGTTCTTGGTGGAGGGGTGCTATTGCGGGGTTTTCTGCAGGAGATTCAGTGTTATTCGGTGTGGAGGTTCAGTATTTATCAGTTGGAGGGTTTCCTGAGGAGTTTGTGGCTCCATCTCAGCATATTTCGTTTGGCATCTGCGCTGGGCCTGGAGGGACAACGTTTTTCCTTGAGGAGGGTTTCTGGGGTGATTTTCGGAGGTGGCCCATTTTGTTTATGGTTTCTGGGTTTTGTCCAGAGTAGTGAGTACAGGTGATCTACAGATTTTCAGCTCATTCCGGCGAGGGGATCAGCCACTAGTTCCAGTTCATCCCAGCAGCAGCAGTTTACGGTAGTTTCTCCCAGCAGTTGGGACGCAGTTTCTTTAGCAGCCATTTCCTGTTTGCTGAGAGGGTTCTTCACTTGCCTTATGCAAGGATAGGTGCTCTTATTCTGATTATCCATTGTACCCATTTATATTCTCAGATTAATAAAATGTCTTAGCATTCCTGGCATTTTATGTGTATCTACTTTATGTTCTATTTCCGGCATTTTTCTTTATAGTTGTATGCTTGTATTGCTGTCTATTTTCTATTTGGGATATTACAGTGGTATCAGAGCATAGATCTGGCTCAGCCTGTGGAGTTAGCAGTCTATGACGCCGGGGGATAGACCCTACATAGACGTTGAGCGTAGGTTGGAGAACACCTACGGAGAGGGGGACTGTGTTCGAGTGGTGGACACAGATCGGGAGCAGCCTGAGATATACAGAGATCAAGAGCAGCCTGTGACAGATTCCGATCAGGAGCAGCCTGAGACAGATTCAGAGCAGGAGCAGCCTGTGGGGGATGCAGAGCAGTAGGGTCCTATGGCAGACGAGGAGGATGCGAGGAGATTTAGAGATGCGCTCCTCCAACACATGCAGGATGTGTCGAGGCAGATGGAGTCGGTGGGACAGAGACTCACTGCGTTAGAGGTTAAGCAACGGGAGACCCTAAGGGGTTTTCAGATCGGTGAGGGATCGGGCACGTCCCACCATATGCCGGAGCGTGATGCTATCCCCATCATGGCATCGCATGCACCCACACGATCCACTATGCCCACATTCGTAGCAGAGGACACAGGGGCAGGAGCACAGCGGGATATTCCAGCACCCACGCGATCCACTATGCCCACGTTCCTAGGGGAGGACACAGGGGCAGGAGCACAGTGGGAGCCACAGCTTGAGCCTGGCCAGATGGATGCTTACATTGCAAAGTACTTGGCACGCGAGCCGGCGATCAGAGATCTTATCTCATTCAGAGATTATGTTCAGCTCCAGCGTGATGGTAGACCCCGTGATCATCACAGAGGGCACAGGCATCATCATGATGACCACCGCGCAGCTAGCTGATTTCATTTGCCCACGTTTGATGGCACATCAAACATGTCGGCAAAGTCTTGGGTAGAGAAGTTGGACATCTATTTCCAGCTTAATCAGATGTCGCAGTCAGAGGCCATTAAGGTGGCAACATTACATCTGGATGGTGAGGCCCAGAACTGGTGGTTTCATGGAATGACGACACTCGGGCATTCTACAGTGACGACATACGCCGAGTTTACCAGGAGGGTGATAGAGCGTTTTGACCGAAGGGATCCGGAGCAGCATTTTGTTGAGCTGACGAAGATCAAGCAGACTAGGAGTCCAGAGACTTACATTTCAGGATTTCTTGAGGGTTTCAGTGATGGTGCCAGATCTATCCGCAGCGCGGATGGTCTATATGTTTGTGGAGGGATTAGCAGAGCCACTTCGTGGCCTAGTCAGGTCGACTAGACCGACTACACATCAGGATGCCATCAGCAGGACTCGAGATTTACAGGATGTCTTACCCAGAACTTGGACACCTTACCCCCAGAGACAGGCCTTCCAGCCTAAGGGGAAGGACACGAGGATTCCGCTTCCCAAGGTGAATCCTGGACGAGTGCCGGGTGATGATGAGGCCAGAAGGGAGCTGAAGAAGAAGCGGTTGTGCTTCACTTGCCAGGAGCCATGGGCACCGGGACATAGATGTGCTGCAGGGAAAGCACATTTTATTGAGGTCTTCTCCAAGAGCAGCGGGGAAGAGGATGAGGAGGATGATGTGGAGGCAGGAGATTGTTATGCAGCGCAGGGTACCTTACCACCTCCACCACCACCAGCAGGTGGTGCATCGTTTGCACCTACTAGAGGAGCTCTAGCCGCATTGCGGGGAGTTCCCAAGTACTTGACGCTGCGCGTACGAGGGACAGTGCGTGGCCAGCGAGTCTCAGTTTTGGTCAACAGTGGGGCAAACCACAACTTCATAGATGCACAGATGGTTGAGCGGAGAGGCATACAGACTGAGAATTTTGATGGGTTTTCCATTTTGGTCCCAGGAGATCATACCATGGTGTGTGCTCGATATGTTCCCGAGTTATCAGTGACGATGGGCACCTATACATTGACAAATCATTTCTTTGTGGTTGATATTCCGGACACCAACATGATATTGGGTGTTCAGTGGCTTATTACTCTAGGGAAGGTCACAACGGATTAGAAGGCCCTAGAGATGGAGTGGGATGATCCCAAGACAGGGAGGCATGAGAAGATACGGGGACAACACACATATCCGCCTCAGACTGTGTCAGCACATCGGATGGAGGCAACCTTCCGTAAGGGAGACATAGAGTGGGCAGTAGAGCTGCGGGCATCGGAGGCAGCGGCTACAGGACAGGCAGTGCATCCAGAGGTGCAGACTATCCTTGACAGGTATGCCATTGTATTCGGGGATATTCCACCAAGGCAGCCACCAGATCGGGGGTTTGAGCATACTATTGAGCTTGAGTAGGGTATACAGGCAGTGATCACCACACTGTATAGGCATCCCAAGGCCTATCGGGATGAGATTGAGCGTGCTATTCAGGAGTCGCTGGCCCTTGGTCACATTCGGCCAAGCACGAGTCATTTTGCTTCTTCCGTGGTGTTGGTGAAGAAGAAGGACGGCACATTGCGGATGTGCATTGACTACAGGGCTCTGAATAACCCTGAAGAACAGGTACCCCATTCCTAGGATCGATGAGCTTATGGACGAGTTGAGAGGAGCACGGTTCTTCTCAAAGATTGATTTGAGATCTGGGTACCATCAGATACGCGTGAGGGAATAGGAAATTCCCAAGACCGCCTTCAAGTGTCATTATGGGCACTTCGAGTTTCTGGTTATGCCTTTTGGGCTGACCAATGCACCTGCTACCTTTCAATCGTGCATGAACCACATCTTCAGGGGTCATCTGAGGAAGTTTGTGCTGGTCTTCTTCGATGACATACTTATGTATAGCAAGACTTGGGAGGAGCATCTCCAACATATTGAGACAATATTGCGCATCTTGGAGGAGCAGCAGTTCTATGCCAAGCTCTCCAAATGTGAGTTTGGGTTGACGGAGATGCTGTACTTGGGGCACATCATAGGAGTGGACGGGGTGAGAGTCCACGAGGAGAAGATCAGGGCCATCAGAGATTGGCCAGAGCCGAGGAACGTGACCAAGCTTCGGGGATTTATTGGCATTTTCACTTACTATAGGAAGTTCGTCAAAGGTTTCTCACAGCTTGCTGCACCCCTCACAGACTTGACGAGGAATGGGGCATTCAGATGGTCGGATACAGCGCAGTGAGCCTTTGATAGGCTCAAGGAGGTGATGAGCAGCTGCCCCGTGCTTGCATTGCCGGATTTCACGCAGCCATTTATCTTGGAGTACAATGCGTCAGGAGAGGGGATTGGCGCAGTACTGATGCAGGGTGGTCATCCTATAGCTTTTGAGAGCCGGAAGCTCCTACCACATGAGAGGTTGTATTCCATATACGACAAGGAGATGTTGGCCATTATGCATGCATTGGCCAAATACCGGCAGTATTTAGTGGGCAGCAGATTCAAGGTGAGATCAGATCACAACAGCCTCAGGTACTTTCTGGAGCAGAAGCAGTTGCAGGAGAGGCAGTAGAAATGGATCAGTAAGATCCAAGCCTATGACTTTGACATTGAGTACGTCAAAGGCAAGAATAACGTGGTGGCAGATGCCCTTTCCCGTAGACCGGCCACGTTATCTCTTATGAGCTTGGACGCTGATTGGAGGGCTCGACTGTTGGTGGAGTACTCCAAGGACAGGTTTTCTTGTGAGGTGTTGGATGGGTAGGTGGCAGATGACAGGTACAGGGTGGTTGACGAGATTATCTATTACAGGGACAGGATCTTCTTGACTGAGGGGTCCCAGCTCAAGAAGAAGATACTCCATGCCTCACACGATTCTCCATTGGCGGGCCTTCAGGGGTTCACGAAGACCTACAGGGCCATCAGGGAGAGGTTCTCATGGAAGGGCCTCAAGGAGGACGTACTCCAGCATGTCAGGGAGTGCGATGTTTGTCAGAGAAACAAGGGAGAGATGAGCCATCCGGCAGGGTTATTGCAGCCTCTTCCCATTCCAGAGGGGAAATGGGAGAGCATATCGATGGACTTCATCACAGGGTTGCCCATGGTGTAGGGCAAGGACTGCATCTTTGTCGTCGTTGACCGACTGACGAAGTATGCTCATTTTTTCGCCATATCCGCACACCACACAGCAGCACAGGTGGCCGAGCTGTTCTTCAGGGAGATTTTCAGGTTGCATGGTCTACCTAAGACCATTGTCAGTGACCGGGACAGCCGCTTCATGGGCAGATTCTGGCAGGAGCTTTTCCGGCTAGTGGGGACAGAGTTGACGCCGAGCACTAGTTATCACCCCCAGACGGACGGACAGACAGAGATAGTTAACAAGTGGCTGGAGGGCTACTTGCGTAACTATGTCAGTGGGCAGCAGAGGGCATGGCTGAAGTGGTTGCATTTGGGAGAGTATTGCTACAACACGACGCATCATATGTCCATTGGTATGTCACCTTTCTATGCTTTGTATGGATATCATCCTTTATCTTTTGTGGACATGATGTTTGGTGCTAGCAGGGCTCCGAGAGCCAAGATCTGGATCCAAGAGAGCCAAGATATCCTCCGAGCTCTCAAGGATAACATGGCCTCAGCGCAGAATCAGCAGAAGTTGTATGCTGATAGGGGTCGGGTGGAGAGACATTTTGAGGTAGGAGACTTGGTCTACCTGCGACTACAGCCATACCGACAGTCTTCACTTAAGCAGAAGGGGGCTGAGAAGCTTAAGCCCCGTTTTTATGGGCCATACAGGGTGATACACAAGATTAGGCAGGTTGCATATGAGTTAGAGCTACCCCAAGGCAGCAAGATCCATAACATTTTTCACGTATCATGCCTGAAAAGGCATTGGGCCAGCAGGTGACAGTCACAGATGAGCTACCACCCACGGATGATGAGGGGCATCTGGTGTTGCAGCCAGAGGCTATTATTGATACCAGGGAGAGGCATCTGCGGAGCAGGACGATCTGGGAATTCTTGGTGAGGTGGAAGAATTTGCTGGATGAGGATGCCACTTGGGAGGGTGAGAGGATTTTACAGCATCCATCACTTCAGTTGCTTGAGGACAAGCAACATTTTGCCAGGGGAGACTGTAATATTCCTAATTAGCACCGCTAATTGGAATATATGATTTTTGTATAGTTTTGCCGCCTATAGCTAATTAATAAATAAAAGTGAGAAAAGAGGAGTTAACTCACTTAAATAAAATAAAGTGTTTCCCTAGTAGGAGCAACGTTATAACTTAAAAGGGGAGCCTTGGGGGTCCACAGCACGTATGAGGGAGGCCTCACGTAGCCTCTAGGAGCATCTGCGCAGACTTATGAGCAGCACGTGGAGAGAGGGGGACCACGTTAGAGTTTTGAGGAGAGCTAGCGTTATAAAAGGTGGGGGAACCATTTCATTTGGCATTCTTGTTGTTGATGATATTTGAGCTAGACTTCTGTCTTCTTGAGCACGCTGGCTGTTTAGCCTGTCTGCAACACTGTTTAGTGCGACTGAGTGTCTCCGGTCGGAGATCTCACCCTTAGCCCCGGGGGACTTCGAGTGCCTGCTCGGGCAAGGTCTTTTCTACAGTTTTCAGCAGAGGATTTGGTTGTTGTTTTGCGGAGGAGCTAGGCTTCTTTTGGTGACTGCGTAGTCCCTAGGAGAGAGGACGCAGTTCTTGGTGGAGGGGTGCTATTGCGGGGTTTTCTGCAGGAGATTCAGTGTTATTCGGTGTGGAGGTTCAGTATTTATCAGTTGGAGGGTTTCCTGAGGAGTTTGTGGCTCCATCTCAGCATATTTCGTTTGGCATCTGCGCTGGGCCTGGAGGGACAACGTTTTTCCTTGAGGAGGGTTTCTGGGGTGATTTTCGGAGGTGGCCCATTTTGTTTATGGTTTCTGGGTTTTGTCTGGAGCAGTAAGTACAAGTGATCTACAGATTTTCAGCTCATTCCGGCAAGGGGATCAGCCACTAGTTCCAATTCATCCCAGCAACAGTAGTTTACGGCAGTTTCTCCCAGCAGCTGGGACGCAGTTTCTGTAGCAGCCATTTCCTGTTTTCTGAGAGGGTTCTTCACTTGCCTTGTGCAATGATAGGTGCTCTTATTCTGATTATCCATTGTACTCATTTATATTCTCAGACTAATAAAATGGCTTAGCATTCCTGGCATTTTATGTGTATCTACTTTATGTTCTATTTCCGACATTTTTCTTTATAGTTGTATGCTTGTATTGCTATCTATTTCCTATTCGAGATATTACAGATTTTGAAAAAATCCGACAAAGATTTTATCAGAATTTTATTTAGAGTTGTTAAACTTGAGTATTTTGAGTGACCTAAGGGTTTTTGATAATGCTGAATCCATTTCCACTCTCAAAAATAGATTCCAAATACTACAACTACCTCATTTTTTGAATTTTACTGAACCAAATTCCTAAAAAAAAACCTGCCGTCCAAACTACTAACAACTCAAAATGAATAGCCCGACCCGAACATCAACAGACCTAGAGGCTGGTAAATATGCATCACTTCACCGCACATCACAGCTGGCAGCGTCAGCAGTGTACGGCGGAAGTATCGGTGCTCCACAGCAGTGATCAAAATTGAACACGTCAGAGCCCTTCAAAGGGCCTCTGGCACGTCAGAGAAGTACAGAAAGAAATTTACCTGTAAAAAAAAATGTAAATTTAGATTTTTACAAGTCCGAAAAAAAATTTGAATAATATTATAAAACTTCCCCTGAAGTGCTGTAGCCTGTCAGCTCGTCAGATTTTTTAAAATTCCCAAATATAGTGAGTTCCATCGGTGGTTTAATATGAAGTTTTTCGGGTACTCAATGCCATGTGTCGAACGAGTATGGTTGGGTACACTGATCACATGTCAGTAAGTTATTGCGTTGTAATTTTCCAAAACGCCATGAAAGAGAGTGAACCAGGCAGTTCCCTCACAGTCGCGACTCGCGATACCAAAACAAGAAGCTGCCAATGGTATTGTATTTGCGGTTTTCCGATAGCGAATCTTCCTCCAAACTTCGCTGGAGTTCACCATTGTTTTTTTCGTTGCGTTAATCTCACGCTGCTGTATTTCAAACCCCAAAACAGAGGGTGAAGGGCAGAATCGATTCTCCCACCCCGGCTACTCGTTTAATATGTATATAATGACAGTATAAGATAAAACCCTGTAACTCTGTATGTTCAATCAGTCGTTTATTTATTTTTTTCAAGCAGACATTCATTGTACGTTTGATCTCCTTCTCTGTAAATAGATAATATGAATTCCCACGTTACTGCAGCAGACTTGGCGTATGACAGGGAGGAGTATTCGGGCGATGGTTACAACCCTAAAAAATCTGATACAGCTCAGAGGAAGCCAGAAATTTCCCCAAGGTATTGATCTGCCCCAACAACAACATATTTCTGTGATAAAAATAGGCAACAGCATGTCTTTGTCTGTATATTTGATTTATAGGGTTGCTCATGTTATCATGGTATTGATTGGTTTTGTATTATTGCAGTGTTAGGGCTTTATGTTCTGCATGCGCGCAGCCCCGATGGGAGAGCGAGTGGAAGTTCAACATAGAAGATGGGTTGGTCGTCACTGCCGCTGCCCGCATACCATATCATAACTTGCCCAGTTTTACTGTACGCTTACATGCTCTTCTAACATTTTTTCCCTCTCTGACGCAGAGGAGCTGTTTCCAGGCAGATGGAGGAGATGTGATGACATGCGATGCCCGAGGAGAGATGATGAAGGAATTAGGATGGGACCAGTGTTTGCGTACTCTGCCTCAGTCTCCGTCTGCAATTAGGTCAGAGGTAAATACAAATTCTCGTCCGAATTCTACCATGTCTCTGTCATATTCATCGGAAGTGCAAATTTTATCATTCTTTGTATATCAAAAAAAGGAGAAAATATTTATTTATCTGGCATTCTAGTTTTTCGCTTTTAATAGAGTCCATATATTCGTAATCATAGATTAGGTATAGAATGGCATAGGTTTTACCACTTGAAGAAGCACATGTTTTACCACTTGCACTATGAAGATTTTGCCTCTGTTAGGTTTCTACCTTTTCTTATTTTCATTGTTTTGAAGAACATGCCCCGAGGTTAGAAAGCGAAGTGAGCAAGCTCTTGCGCCCAGTCTCATTCCTTTCCTTTGAGGGTGGGGTCAACACTGAAGTTAGCAAATCAAATTTGCCTAGGTCTTGCCTCCAGCTCCATTCCTTTCGTTTGAAACTCATGCCGTATGTTTGTGACCGGGGCAGGATATTGGAACCCTGGTGGACAGCCTGTGAACCCTGGTGGTATATTTTAACTTTGATTAATTTGGTATTAAATAAATTGAATTGGATTACCAATTTTGAACATATTTTAAAATTTAATGGATAGATGTGCAAACAAATTTATATTTGAATGTTCATAAAGAAAATCATTAATTTTTTTTTAATTAAAGTAGAAATTTTAAACCTAAAACATTTATCAAATTAAACAATTTATATATCAAATTCTATCTTTATATCTTACCTATCTTTATATCTTACTCGTTAACATATGCCAATTATAATTGTATAATGGTTATACATAATTAAAATATACAATATATTATGTATTAAGATGCCAATATATGGGAGATTTACCACATAAATGTCTTTCTACATTCATTGTGCTTTGTTTTAGCTGTTTATTTGCAGACATTATGGTATTTTAACCTATATGGGTTTATTTTGTGTTTTTAGGTTTGAAATTTGCGGTTAAGTGGCAGTCTTAGTTGCGTATTTCTGCTACATTTGATTTTACTTGAAAATTTCCATTAAATGCCAGGCTTCGATGTCTACTTCTTGGGATCCCTTTGTCAAATGATTCTATTTCATAGTTGTATTCATATCTCTAAACAAAGTTTCAAATATATAAAAAAAAGTTCTATAAGAAAAATCCAGACCTCCATGTTGCTGCTCCTTGCTCTTCTCAGACGAAGTCAAAATTACATCACACAACAGTTTTTTATTACCATAAAAATTGATGGTTTTGTCTTTCTGAAAATAAAATGTAAAAATAATTTATTGTGGTCAATTGAAAAGCTTTTTTTTTTTAAGCTTTTCATCATGGAAGGGCAACATAAATATATGCCCTTCTAATTGAAATTCGGACCTGCACTTCAAATTTGATCACTGCTCCACAGCAAACATGACCTCAGGTACGAACCCCCTGGATTGCCGCCACGTCCTCGAGATTTGGATTCCCGGTATGTTGCCCAACACGTTTTGCAGATACGGGACGGTGGCTGCCGGCCCGCGGGAATGATTTCATTAGGTCAGCGGGTCATTGGGCGGTATATGAATCTACCATAAAATTTATGGTTAAACTAATTTTGGTATAGGTGAAAATTTTGGTAGAAAATTATTAGAACAAGGGTGCAATGGACGATCCAACCGATCGTACTCCAAGGAGTAAATATTTTTACTACTTTCCTGTACAACAAATTTGACTGTTATAGCAAATTTTAAGGCAAACGGGACCCATCGTTATTGTTCATATATTTTGGCCATTTTATTTGGAGGAAATTTCTGCGATTCATTCTCTGAAATTAGTTATTTTAATATGGTAATGCCCAGAACCGGATCCCTACTACCTGATACCCAATGCGACAAAATGCTGAGAGTTGCTGCTCTGGTCATCAGAATGGGCCGTAGTGCCATGGACTAGGTCTGTCTGTGTGTGACAGGCAAGAAGAATTACGATGGCGGACCGTCCAACGATATGTGTTCTGTGAGTTTCACTGTATATACATAATTTTTTAAACACATTTAAGTTGAATTTTCCTCAAACTAATCATTAAAAAATAAGATATTCACGTTGTTGAACCACAACGTTGAAGGTTCAGTAAAATATATTTTCCGTAGGCACCTAGAAATAAATTTAATTGATAACTATATTTTATATATGATTATTAATTGATAACTATACTCTATATATTATCATATAAGAAAAATGAAATATTTTTCTTTTTCAATGGGATTGACCATGTGAGCCATTCAAGCTTTATTTATTCAAAGACATATCAATGTTTTTATAAAATGGATTTTTGAAATTTAATTTATTAATATTAATTTATTTTGTTTTATTAAATTAATAATTTGAAAATAATATTAGAGATAAAGAATACTCTGAATATTATTTTGAAAAAATAATAATTTATTATTATGATTATAAAACTTTTTGATAAAGATGATGATTGGTCTTAGTGGACATTAACCACCATCATCATCATGGTCAAAAAGTTTTATTAAAATTATTTTTCATATTAAATTTAAATGTAATTATCAATTAAGTTGATATTATTTCCAATTTATTATAAATGTACATTATTAATTAATTTTAATAATATTTATTATTATTAATAATAATTAATATCAATTTCTATTTAAATTAATAAATTGAGAAATTAATAAGTATTATTAACACAACCACATTAAAAAATAAAAATATTAATATGATTGATATATTTAATGGATTAATTTCTATCTACACATTAATAAACATATATTAATAAAAATAATATTATTACAATAAAATTAATATTAATATTATTATTAATATTAATATTATTATTATTATTAATTATAAATTTATATTAATTAATATTTAATTTTAAAATATTTTATATAATTTAAAATTTTAATAATATTATTAATTGGAAATAGTAGTATTATTAATTAACAAATACAATAATAATAATTTTAGATCTTAGACTTTTGTGATCTATATTGAAAATTAGATGGTTCAAAAAGTAGACCAATATAATGTGATTAATTCTAAAATAAAATTCATAATAAAAAATTATTTTAGTAAATGATGTTGATATATACTTCATTTGTATCTATAATATTTAAAGATAACTATATTCAATTAAATAATAATAATAATAATAATTTATTAATTTATTTTTTTATAGTAAATAAATAAATATTTATTTATTTTAAATAAATAATGATTTTTTATTAAACAATTATTTCTTATTAGATAATTTTAATAAGTAGTATTTAATAAATTAATTCAACCATGATTAATCATAGTTGAATTTCATCAACTATGATTAACTTTGATTATAGTCTTTTTTATCATGATCAACAATGATGGTTAACCATGTAAAACCATGGTCAATCATGGTCAACCATGTCTTATAAAATGAAATATGGTCAACCATTGCCGAACGTGGCATTGTCACAAAGATTGTGACAATAGGAAAACCAACCATGCTCAACAAAGGTCCAACATCGTGACAAGAATTGTCTCAATATGAAAATCAACAATGATCAACCATATTTATAATATTTATCTTACTATTTATATACCTTGGGTTTATAATATTAGTCTCTTTGGTTTACTATTATTCCCTTGGGTTCATAATCTCTTGGGTTCATAATCTCTTGGAGTTTTGGTATTAATCCCTTGGGTTTATTATTTCCTTGGGTCTATAATATCAATCTTTTGGGTTTATTATTACCTTAAGTTAACAGATTCCCATCCACCTAAAATTAATATAAGAATCCTTTGGCCAATTAGACATTTGTTGTAATATGTTACAATTGTATTGTCGTATTCAAGAGTCAGATCCTATTTCTTAGGGAGTTATTATAATCTCCCAACTAATTTGTATTCCTAATGAGGGTGTGTTGTGTGCCTTGTTAGTCTCCATCACTCATATTTTTTCTCTTATATTTTAATTTGTTATCAGAGCCAAAGTGAGAACTGAGTTTGTGTTATGGTTAAGTCTATTGAATGTTTGACCACCATTGGGAGAAGCACACAATTCTGTCCAGAAACACGATTATGTGTCGTTGTTCGAAGGTTGTTGGGAGAAGCGCACCAGTATTGTTGCATGTTGAGATGCCGTTGAATGCTTCTGTCACTATTAGGAGAATTCATCGTGCATTCGATCCTCGAATAGTGCCACGGACTAGGAGTGTTTCATAGTGCACTGGTGGCAGGTTGTTTTGGTTGTCTCAGGGATACACACTCCTCCATGAGAATCCTACGGAGAAGACTTTTCATAGCAAAATTTGTTCTTTATTCCATAATTGTGTATCAGTTTTTGATCCATTCATTTCCATCGTTCTACTATACAATATGAGCCTTCAAGTAGATGGAATTATGAATATAACTACAATGCCCATCCATATGTAAGTTCTTCTAGATAGTTGGATTGGATTTCGTCTGTCCAACTATTGTTTCACTTGGCAGTAGAGTGTTTGATGGTGTGGCATCATGGGATAATTTTGGTACGTTCATAGTTGATTAGTGGGAAGTGCTGAGCCAGCGTATAATTCTTAGACCCATCTGCGAATGATAAATGACTAGTTGTGGGCTAGCTACATTGAGGAACGGCTAACATTGTTGTTGAAACCCTCCCATTATTTTCGGAAATTGTGGTGTTGGAAACTATGTTGCTGTTGAGAGCATCTATCAACCTCCATGTCATTATTTATCAACCTATCGATGTTCAGAGTCTGTGTGTATTGTTGCCAAAACCATCCTGTGAGGGAAGTGTACCAGTGTAAGTTTGTTACGTTTAGAGTATTTTTCTTTTAATAAATCTCTGTAAAGTAGTGGTGTGTTATTGAAGTTTTTTTGTAAATTTCTCGCTGTGAATATTTTCTTGGATTGAGCTCAGTGTAAAGTTGTAGAATTTCTTTTTCAAAGTATGACTAATTCCTTTGTAGAAACTGTGTAGAAACATATTTAAATGAGGCTAACAAATTGAATAGTTCCAATTATGTAAATTGGAAATTTAAGATGAAAATTTTAATGAAAGGATATGGTGTATGGTCGATAGAAAGTGGAGATGAAGCGAAGCCAAATGGCAGTAATAGGTGCAACAACAACATTAATTGAAGATTGAGAGAAGTGGGAGAATAACGAAAATTTGTCATTAAGGATGTCTATAAAAGATAGTATCATTCCCTATATTCATGAATGCAAGACCTCTAATGAAACATGGAATACACTTAAGGATCTGTATGATTCTAAAATTAGAAATAGTGTCCTCTCTTTGAAAATCAAGCTTCTTTATATGAAAATCATAGCCCCCACTTTTGATGAATTGGTAGATATATTAATGTAGTAGGAAGAGAGGTGAAGAAAAATAAAGCATCCAAATCTAGATCTCACATTGATTGTAGAAATTCCTTGTAGATTCAAACTCCTAATTTTAATTTACTTAAACAATAGACTTGAATCTACTCTAGTCATCAACCGAAAAAATTTAAACGATCGCGAAATAATGAAGCATATAAGAGAAATAATTCAATCAATGCATTACACAATGACTTCTCGGGGAAAGCCACAACTAAAAACCCCACTATCTGTATATTGCATTAGTCAGAAAATATGAGAAGACTACAATGTTTTTCTCAAGCTCACGAAACCTCTGCATTATCTCTATCTATCTCACTACTTCATAGACAAGCCTAGGCCAATACATAACCAATTTTTTGCTTGCCCAAGTCCCTATTTCCTTGGGAACTAGCCCCTATTAATTAGGGAAATTACTCATCCAAAAATATGCAATCCATCATAGGCCTTTCTCTGACTGAATGCACCACCTGTGATCATACAACTCATAATACACTTCCCTTGAAATCCAATATCAAATACGTAACTCATATATCACACATGCATGAGTTATTTATGGATGATTTATTTGTTAACTGGTTGATCACAGAGTCCACACCCACTACTTGACCTCCCACTAGTTCCTCCAACAATTGGAACTAGTTTAAATTACTCTAACTAAAATTTACCGAATTAATTAATTACAACTCAAAATAAACTCAACCTGGGCTCCTACAAAGTATGAGATACTATAAATGAATCAAGTTAGGTGCTCAACTCGAATTAACTGAATCAACTAAGTCAAACTAACTTAGTTAACTCGTACAAGTTGTCATGATACATGAAATTACAATTTTATTCTAATTTAATTCAAGGGAAAATTAAATTAGAATCTTTCTTTGTCATTTTCAACACTCTCTCTCAGCAAGAAAGGGATTAATAGATACCCCCTCTATAGAGCTCGAATTTTCCTATTGGTAGTAGCTTAGTTAAGATATCTACACCTTGTTCCTCTGTATGAATATACTCTAGGAAAATGATCCACCTCTGCACACAATCTCTGAGATGGTGGTACGGATGTCAATATTCTTGGACCTATCATGAAAAAATGGATTCAAACACTACTACATAAAGGGGGGTTTTAAGACAATATTTAAGACAATTTTTGGGTAAATTGTCTTAACTTAAGACAAAAGAAAACTTGTGTATTGTCTTAAATATTGTCTTTAAGCGGGTGTCTCAAATTAAATTGTCTTAAAATTAAATTGTCTGAAAATATTGTCTCTATAAAGACAATACATAACACAAGCATTTTTGTCTCTCAAGAGACAGTTTCAATTTTGTCTCTCTAGAGACAATAGTAGCACTACAACACAAAAGGGGGTTTTAAGACAATTTTTGAGTAAATTGTCTCAAATTATTGTCTTAAAATTTGTCTCTATAAAGACAATAGTTGGAATTAAAGACATATTGTCTTTATGGAGACAATGTCTTTAATCCTATCTATTGTCTTTATGGAGACAATATAAAACAATGAATCCAGAAAAATATCTCACCATTAAAATAAATCAATATAAAATTATTTAATTAAAAAAAATCTACAATATCATTGAATAATTTATATTAGGGTACAGTGGAATTGAACCACCAACCTCCTGCATGGCAGGCGCTCTTCCATTGAGCTAGCACTCTTTAAAGAATTATGTGAGGAGTTATGACAGTCTTTGAAATTGTATAATAGGCATTGATTTTTAATAAATGTTCAACACATAATGGCATAATGTGATATGAGATTCTAGCAAGCTCAAACACAAAAATATTATATGGCCACAATTTTTTTTTTCCCAATTGCTCAATTTGGTGACTCACCAAATATGTACAAAAGAATTCACATTTTTACAATATAAATACAAATGAAGATTTTTTGACATACAATACACGTGATATTTGTGGCTGAATGGACTAATCATGTACATTATTTATTCTAGTTACCCAGAAAACAGGCGCCAATCACCATGTTGTACCAGAGTAATATGATCCTGGTCTTGAGATTACCATAAATAGCACTCCATTATGATAATAAAGCCACCTTTCTAGTTGTGTTTAGTTCTAACATAGTGCAGCCCACCAAACACACCACAATATTTGGAGGTAGACACTGTTTCTCTCTTTAGACCCATAAGAAGGTTATTTTCCTGCACAGTTTTTTTTTTCAAATTGATAAATGTAGGTAATTTACAACTATAGTCTACTGCTATATAAAGCCAGGCCACATGCAACTTTACTGTTCAGTAGCCTTCTCATGAACAAGGCCTAAAATAAAAAATTGTGATATTGCAGGGCCTAAACTATTAGCCAACATTCTCCAAAATCTCCCAAAGGAAAAACTGTTGTTGGCTCTACTGCTAAGCTTCAAAACATCACAAATATGTTCTTTGCGTGAATCTCTATTATCCTGTAGCTTCTTAACAGCTTTATTCCTCTTGTCATGAAACTGTTGAATGCAAACATGTATCTATGATTAATCTGTTTAGTAATCAAAGTACATCTAACTTAGTTTGGCATGCTTCAATTTACCATCATGAGAACAAACAATTTACCCTCATGAAAACATGTCTCTATGATTAATTTTTTTAGTGATCAAAGTACATCTAACTGAGTTTGGCATGATTCAATTTACCCTCATGAGAAGAAGAATTATATCACAACAAAGGAAATAATCTAGAACAAGAATCATGTTATAGAAGTCATTACCAAATGTTTGATATTGTGACACATAATATTAAAATAATTTCAATAAGTTGTGCTCTTTATCAAATAACTCGTCCAAAACAGGTGGTATGTAAATAAAAGAAAGGAAAATGCTTTAGGTGGTTCAAACTCTATCCAAAATTGTGTAGGGGGTAAGGATAAAACAAGGGAAAATACATTGAAGTTTCAAAAAGTCCCAACTTTAATTGAAAATTGAAATGAGGCAAACTTACAAATAATGTTCCCCTTAGTTTGGAGATGTTCATTGATGCGTGTTCATTGATGCAAACAAAAAACAAAATTCTTAAGGAAAGTAGGGCTGGAAGAAAAAAGTTGCATTGTTTCACTCTGCTAGAAGATATAAATCTTTTTACAGCTTCTATTGAAAAAAGGCAGCATTAGAGGCATTCACATGCTAAATGGATTTTTAAAATAGCCTGCAAGTTAGTATACAATCCTAAAAATCCCTGAAATAGACATATCCTTAATGGCACCTAGCTTTCTTAGTGGAAAATCAACATTAAAAATTCTACTTAATGTGTGGAAACTGGAAAACACTAGACATCAACTGAATTACTCAAACCCAAAAGGATCATGATAAATCTAAAGTATAGAATCACCATAAAAATCACCTCACTAGAACCTGATGTACTCCTTTGATGCTTTGAATTTGATTGGAGAAAATCCATTTGTATGTATTCTAGCTCAGCTTGCAATTCTGCTTCAATCTCAACCATTCCAGTGACCTGTTGTGCAGGTTCATCAGTGATAACACTTACAGCAGATTCATTAGCTTGAAAGGGGGTGCCCACAGAGTTGGGATATTCTTTTTCTAAATTCCAATTTGCAGCTGCTCCTGGATTTTCTTGTTGATATGTGTAATTTTCAGCATGACAACCCTTGTGCATTTCACTGTCTTGCAGATAATCCTTTCTTTCATCAAGCTGTCTTTTTAATTCCTGAACCAAGCCTATTGTCTGATGTAATAATAAATTTAACTTGTCAATTTCACATTTTCCGGATGAAATCATGAACATAACACCAATCCCAACTCCATAACTAAACCATAACGCACCTGCCAAATTCAGCGTAGAAAATAGCAAGCTGCATCAAGATTACATCATTGTATAAGCTCTTATAGTCATGCAAGCCCTTATTTTTAACTTAATAAAAAAATAATTCAATGGAGTTAACTCAGTGTGACACCCTTGTAGCTTGACTTGCACAAAAAGCTAATAATAAACAATAATCTACAAACAAATTAATCTAGCCATACAAAGAAAATTAACTAGAATTAGCACAAGCAATACAACCACTACCCAAAGAGCTACACCAACTTGCTACTAGGCATTGATGACACATATGATGTACACAACAAGCCATGATTGCATCGTCAACTCATTCAAGACAGATTGGGCACTCTCCTCATTCACCGTTACTAATTTCTTTGACCACTTCTTCAATGTAAACTTTTGAACGTATAGAACTAGAATCTCCATTAACACACATTTAGCTTCCTAGAAGAAAACGCCTTGCCTGCTTATACATAGTAAGGCAACTATAAATAGTTAGAAACAATGGCTTTAGTAACATACAGAAAAGGGGTGTGAAATGTTTAACTTTAGCAAGAGGAAAGAAAATGTTGTATTTGATGAAATTGTTTGTCTAATATAAAGAGAGTTCCGTAAAAATGTTGTGGTAAACACAAGTTTGGGTTTAAATTATAAATTTAGCTAATTCAAAATCAAAGAAGATTTTGAATAATTAAAAAGTAGCTATTGGCTGGCTAGATGACCCTCCCTAAAATGGCCATTACCTCAGTTAAGTAAACCTTGCTGAAGAAAGGTCCTTGCCTTCTCCATAGTTTAGGGCTCTTCCTTTCACCAAGGAAAAGGGGTTTCCTTCTCCTGGCTATTGTCCCATAGTGGTTTGGAGTTTTGATACCATAAAGGTGTACCCAACAAAAAAATGATTTTTTTAGAGAAGTGGAAGATCATTACAAAATGTTTATAACATAATCCTTGTGAATGAGGACTTGTGGAAGTCTTGTGATGGATGGAATCTCTATACAAAAGTTCAGTCTAGAGATATCTTTCCAAAAGAGAGTTTTTGGCATCAGCTCTACTTGATTTCATATTACCTAGGACTTGAATTCCACAGAAATCCAAGAAGAAATCTTCAGTGAGATATAAAGGATTATAAAGGAATGTATGAAAAGTATTAACCATCATAAAAAATAAATTGAATTATGTGCTCTGCTGCATATACAAACAAGATGTTGAAGGGAGGATAATTACACTGCAAGAAGTGCAGACGGTGGGTGCTCTCAGTCAACTCTTTGACTATCGTTGTCATTGTAACACATGAGGGTGTGAATTGTATCAACTCTGTATATGTATGTCATTGTGAATTATATGTTCTGTTATATATACAGACAGGATGCCTGATGATAATTGCACTGCAAAAAGTGCTCAGGGTGGGTAATGTATCAACTCTTTGTATATGTGTCTGTCATTTTGAATTATGTGCTTTGTTATACATACAAACAATATGCCCAAGGGAGGATAATTGCACTAGCTATTTATCATCTTTGTATATTGATTCCATTGTAATACATCACGGTGAGAATTCTATCAATTCTTTATATATGTGTGTGCCATTGTGAATTATGTGCTCTGCTACATACATACAAACAAAAATTTATCATCATTGTATATTGATGCCATTGTAATACGTCAGCATGAGAATTCTATCAGCTCTTTGTATATGTGTGTCATTGTGAATTATGAGCTCTACTATATACATACAAACAAGATGCCCAAGGGAGGATAACTGAGCTGCAGGAAGTGCAGAAGGTGGGTATTTATCAACTTTTTGTGTCATTCTAATTCTGTACTATACAGAGGGTGTGTATTTATCAACTCTTTGTGTGTGTATTGTGTAATTGTAATGATGTAATAAATTTAGATGGTTAGCTGGGACTTGTTGAATATAAATGTTAACACAAGCCCATTTAAATCAACATATGGATCTGAAATATTGAAACCTGGGATATGCAACTTCTAGGTACATATGGTACTAAGGTCAGAAAGATAGGTTTAGTTGTGTAGTAGTGTTGAATGGGAGGTGATCTTGTCCTTAATGAGTTAATGGTTAAGAACATGTGTTTCCTTCTAAAAGGCCACAAGTTCAAATGCAAAAGAGGGTAATAACATGTGTTTCCTTCTAAAAGGTTACACAAGTTCAAATGAAAAGGAGGGTAAACAATATTTACTCCTCCCTTGATTTTAACAGTAACTTAATTAAAAATTAAAAAATGATTCTGCAAAGATTTTCTAATCATGTTTCCCTAATGGATTTTTAGTGTTTAAAGTAAAAACAACTGTTGTATTAGTGAGAAATTCCTTGTTTTATATCCAAGTATCCTATGCAGAGAACTGGTAGACTAGTAAAATCGAGTTTTCAGAAAAATAATTAATGGCATGGAAAAGAGAATTTGACATGCATAATGGAAAAGAGATTTTGACAATCATACTTGGATCTTTGGAAGTAAGAGTTCCAGTCTGAGCAAAATCACAGTTCAAACTTTTCCGGCCTGCAGATTGATAGTATGCATTCATGGCATAAGCAGCATGAGATGCCATTGTATTTGGTAAATAGCAAAGACCCCCTTGTTGAATAGGCCTACAGTCAATGCCCTGCCCACAAGCGTAGTCCAAATTTCCTTTCAAAGATTTTTCATCAACACCGGGCTTAGAAATGCACCAAGCTTTCCCTATAGGAGGAGCTGCAACAAGACCACCAACGGATGGAGCAGCAGGAGATTGACCTGCACTCTGCCACATTCACAGGTTCAATTAGAAATAACAGCTATAGTCTCAATGCAATTAATAACTATGTCAGAGTGTCTAGCCTTCAAAACAAACCACAATCAGGACCAACACAATAAGGCCGTTCTGTACAAACTCTGTGAAGCACTGAACTTTCAGTGAATACCAACTGCACATATTATGAAAACAAAGAAGCAGAAAAAGAAGAAATTTCTTTTTAAAAAGAGAGTCCATACAGGTGCAATGGTTTAACAGAATAGTGGAATAACCTGTTCAAGTGTATTTTGGGTCATTAATACACTTGAAAAGGTTATTCCACTATTCTGTTAAAGAAATTTCTTTACTTGAGATCGTAGCAAGCCCACATCATAAGCCATTGTCAAATCAGTTTTAAAGAGCCCAAAATTACGCTCCGAGTTTGGTCCGGGCTTCAGGGCCTCGTTGAAGAGACCAAAAATATAAATATCAATGGACCGATTAGGCATCATGGGGGTCCCTGTCATGGAGGTCACATGCTTGATCAAATTACCATTGTAAGCAATTTCATTCTGCAAGCTAGCACCTGTCTCTGAAGGATCCCCTGCAGATGGCCATCCCGTTTTTTCCACCACTATATCAATATCTGTGTAACCCAGATATTTCATGGCCGAGTACACTGCATCAAGCTGAGCATCAAACATGTTCGTATATTTGAGGCCAGTGTTTGTGTCATAAGACCCTTGGTTGGGCTCAAAGAGTGCATAAGCCAGGGTTCGATCTGTGGGGTCACTCTTATAAGCAAAGTAAGGATATGGGTTGATCATGAAAGGGGCTCCTATCTTCTGCAGGAAGTCAAGCAGGGCTTTCATGTCAAAACTCTCACTGAAACGTCTAGCAGATGGGGGTGCAGATGTAGAAAGTATGGCCATAGAATGAGGTGTAGGGACCTTAAATTTGCTGATCGAGTGAAACATCAAAAAAGGCAGCGTGTAGGTTCTGCAAAGCAGGAAGGAGCTGAGAAATCAGAACCCTATCTCCACTGAACAGAACCTCATTCCCTACTGAGATCCCAATTATATCAGTAGTAGGGGCAAAAGGAACAATGTTGTTCTTAACCCAATTATGTGCTATAGCCAGCTGGTTCAGAGATGGGATTTGGTCATTACTAATACCTACAAGTAACCCAATTCCCGTGTTAGCAAAGGCTTGAAGAATTGCAGGATCTGCTCCATGTATTCTCAGCTTTGAAATAGTTTTGCTCTAAACCAGCTTTGCTACTGCAGATGGGGGAGGAATACTGTCTGTCGTCTGTCCATAGTTGACACCCAGAGCTGGTGAATGCTCCACCAACATCCTACGTCTGCCTATTCTTTCTATAACAATTCACATAAACACAAAATAAAGTGAAAAACAGAGATGAAAATAACAGAACCATGTGAATACCCGTATTAAAAATCAATAACCATGAGAATGCCATTATTAAAATTTGCATGTAACAACATGGCCAGACCTAGCAATCCCAAACATACACAAATATAATGACACCAAAATTACATCACAACAAACATCCGAAACAATTCCATGCTATTAGTTAAGCCACCACTGCAGGAAAAGCATATTAACATAATCATACCAGTAACCAGTATTAGAAATCCTATAAACAACACAACACTATGAATACCTACTCATACAAATTTACAGACCCACAACAGAATTTTCAAATCTTGTCCACAGCACAATCATGTGAATACCAACATTTACAATCACATCAATATCCTTCAGATTTATATAAACACTAATAATCATACCAACAAAGAGCATGCACCAGACAATGGCTGAAGAAGGGTTACAAGTTACAACTGCTGAATTACAGACAAATAAATCTTGAAGGCCATCCAGTATCCATCAGCATTCATATGCTGTAAATATCGAGTGACCTCTACCATTCTATGTCTGTAAATAAAAATGAGGATTACCTCTGCATGGGATGCAATATATGAAGAGTGGAAGCAACATTGTAATTGCACATACTCTTACTATGGCCTCCATGCTAAGAAATGTCAGTAATTCAACTCCTTTGCTTAGCTATCCAATTCTGATCAACTCCTCCCCCTTCCAATAAACAAACTTATTGATAGCATAACATAATTCACGCCTCTTCCTTTCGGCGTTCCCTTGCACCTCCCGGTGCAATTGCTAGTTAATGTTGATAGCAGACAACATGTGATGGAGGGGGAAAGAAAGATGCCTGATCCCGTGACTAGGTCCACATGTCACATTTTCGATTTCAATGTCTAAGCAACCAGAAACGATCGATACACAGTCATCTCCTGCGATATCATGACAGAAATCCTCCATGAAATCTTTATTATGCACATACTATTCTTAAAAAATCTACAATACCATGTGTTAGAGAATAATTTCTTATGTTTATTGAAATTATTCAATTAAACATGTGTAAGGATCAAATTACAAAGATCGTTGTTTCTCAATACCAAGATATTCAAATTTTCTTGTAGGTTGGAGTCTATAGGAATTAGACATCAATACAATTTTTCTTGTCCATTCCAATTTATAGAAATTACTCTTCACAATTTTAAACATGTTCAAACTTTCACCACAAATGTTAACATATCTCTAGAGCATAAAACCCAAATAAAAAAGAATTAAACCTTATGTGCCGCATAGAAATGTGATTTCATGGACTACTATGATTAATGGGTATGCTCGGGAAGGAAGAGTCGATGATGCACGAGAACTGTTTAACAAGATGCCCAGGAGAGATGTCATCTCTTGGAATGGATTCAACTATGATAAGGTTTGGCTGACACAAAACTAAGACTGTAATGGAACTCAGGTGTAACAGAGCGGATTAATATCCTCGCTGCCTCAGGTACCTTCAATCCTTAAGAAGGGAAACCCTCACTAGTGGATATAGGAAGTAGATCAAGCACTTGTGCTTAAAACAATCTGGTCACTGTCACATAATTTGCATCGGAGCACCATGTTTTGCCTCTGCGTAGGGTCTGCTCACCCTACCCTGGTTGAAACGAAGGGTTTCGTAGAAATAATGAAGTCTAAATACTCGGGAATGACATTTCAGCACTAAGGACAACTTCTGCGGCAGAGACATTTGACAAATTGCGATTTGGTTATGAAATCTGTAACACAGAGATGTATAAATTAATGGAAAGGCAAAAGGGGGAAAAGGAATAATCCTTCTGTGGAAAAGAAGGTATTGGTTGCAAGAGGTTGGTGGAGTAGCAGAAAGAAGAGAATCTGCTACTATAAAGCTAAGAAATCAATGGCATCCCTGTAAAAACAAATTCAAAAGCAATGGTTATTCAAAAGCAATGGAATGCCAACGGTAGAAGAAATTTACTTTTTCCTAGAGGATTCCTCATACTGAAGTTCTGAGTATTATGATGTGACTGCTTACAGTGGATGCTCTCTGGTGTTCAAACTGCTTGAGAGCAAGAGGATACCATAACATATTGGAGTTTTAGCATCTTCCAGTCTAAGAAAAACTGAACACTCATACAGGTGTGACTGGACTGCTCATCTTTGCAGGCCTGTGGGAAACTTGATGGCAGAGGTAATTTTTTATTGTTTGAAGAGAAGCTGCAAAAATTTGCAGAGGTACATGTAATAGGATGTTGTAGAAGATTTCCTTTTTACTTCCAACAGAGCTCTCTGGAGCGTTATCAATCTCAGGTCTGACATGTACAAAATCTAACTGGACTCTTGCATATGAGTAACAGAGTAACATTCTCTGCCTTTTTAGAAAAGAAGAAAAAAATTGAACACTTGTTTCTGGGGTACTCCAGCATCTGATGATGCTGCAGTTGTTCCACTGTCGCTCTGGGGTACTCCAGCATGTAATGCTGTTACAGTTGTTCCATTGTTACCGTGATGTATTGCTACATAACATTTGGGTAATGGCCAACTATACAACATGGAACAAGAATAGAAAATTAGCCTATTTTTAAAGACTTGTACTCCATCTTTAACAAGGTCAGGATTGCTTTCATAGTAATTAGCAGATGCATCATAAAGTTTGTTGGCACCCAAAAATTCTCTAGAAAAAGATTTATGGCCCCTTGCACCATTTATGGCCCCTTGCAAGATTTATGGACTTCCCCTTGCACCATGAACAGAGAGTTACTTGTCAACTCTCCAACAATTCAACTCATCCCAAACAGGCTATACAAGAATGAAAAAAGTGTTTGTAAAACAGGCCTCCACCATGCAAGAGTGATAAATATCCACATCTTCCTTTTGAGATATCTAGACAAAGAAACCTTCAGAAGAATCTAAGCAAGGAAATGATTGTTATGGCCTATGGACTAGTCATTCCAAATCCTGAACCAAATAATGATCAAGATGGTCTCACCCCTAAGGACCATAATCATCCCTCGCTAGATGGGGGGCTTATCCCAGCCCAATTTAAAATATAACGCTCATTTGTAACCCAGACTATTAAGAATTGGAATATGACAACAAACCACTGGAAAAGAACTTGTAGTTCATCAGCCTGCCTTTTTCTCAAAAGGATAAATAGAATGCTAAAGGACATTTATCCCCTGAGAGAACAAATTAAATTGAAAGGTCACAACTTAAGGAAGACTTTCACCTAAAACATTCAGTTAAGTTTAATTTTGAAAAATGATAAAAATATTATTTCCAATACTGTCTCTTCCAAGATTAGTATCAATCCTCTACATAATTGGTATAAGTACAGGGTGTGAAATAGTAAAAAAATCCTTTGTCAGGAATTGATGGGTACAAAATGGTTCAATCAGAAACCAACTTGAGATGCAACAATGCAATTATAAATAAAGTTTTGGGACTTTATAGAATTTATACTTTCTTATACAAGCCTTGAACAAAATCTGGAATGCCCCTCTAGATCCAAAGGTCATTTTTGTATGGTCTTTGTTGCATGGTAGCCTTTCTCTTGCCCAACACATGTGATATCTAATAATAGCCTTTGCACGTGGATTTCTATGGCCAGGTTGTAACTAATATCTTTTTTTATTTTCTAGGAAGGAAAAAGCTAAAAAGTGGCTTGGAATTGAGCCATGGATCTCTATGGTCACTTTTCAATAGGTCCACTTACTTGGAAGGCCACATTGTTGGGAAATAAAAGAATATGAACTATTATGTGTGGACAATTATTTTAGTCACTGGAAATATTGTAACAATATTAAATTCAAGAGTTGAGATATTGATCAAATTTTTCTTGAGCTGACAACGAGGAAATCATGTATAATTTATGTCTGCAGAATGAGGAGTTGAGATATTTACCAAATTTTTTCTTGGGCTGATAAAATGGTTTTCATGTATAATTTGTGTTCATGAACGGAGGCTCAAGTTCACTAGTTGACCATGGACTTAAACATCTTTGCCAAATGGATTCGACAAAAACTTGGGAAATACTCACAATTACAAAATACAAAGTTATAAATATAATTTGACACATGCCGAGCAGAGGTCAAATGGAGTAAGTCTAACTTGTTCAAACTTGGTCAAACCGAGTTTGACTCAAGAATATGATGAAAAAATCACTTAGGATCTTATCAGAGTCAAACTAAATAACTCACAAGTTTCACTCACAGTCCTAGTAACTGTACTTCCATGCTCTTTAGTGGGTGGGATTCTCCTCAGTCACCCCCCCCCCACTTTCAAGTACTCTTTAGATGCTCCAAATCAATTCCCACTATCTAAGTATGATATGAACAAGGTGATTGGACAGGATCTACAGGAAATACATCCAGCTGAGTTGAATCACATCCCCTGAGTGTCTTATACCCAAGATGGCTTTCTATTTGAGCACTTCATGCAACTAAAAGAGATGAATGTAAAACCTAAATATACATGGAAAAACTTGTTGCAGACCTTCAAGATCCCTTTTGGAAATTTTTGAGTAGGCTCTCACTCAGTTTGGGTTGAAACCAATCACCAAATTCGATGCCTTAATGGGACTTTCCAGCTATAACACTTGGAACACACAAGGTCAAAGGAGAATATCCTATCTAGATGTCCTATTTGTGAGAACTAGAATTTTTAATACATTACCAAGAATCAGGTGGATCCCTCTCTAATTTCTTCTATTATCCATACTAGCAAGCCATAACTACTATTCATGAGAAAAATTGTCAAGACTGGATCACCATCCCTACAGGGACCCCCAAACAGTCTCCTTTGATTGTGCTATAATTTCAAGATGCCATGGAAGTCCTGGAATAGTGATTCCTCAACTTCTTGGTGAGTAGTGTTCGGTCTTTGTACAAGCAGATGAAAGTTGCTACTGTTTTTCCCAATATTATCACATTGAATTTACCTATCAAAGCTACTCCACAGCTTTAGAAATCAAATAAGTTAGTATTTTTTGCAAAATGGGTTTGTAAGTATGCAGCTCAAATCCATATACCTTTAACTACATCATTCAAGGGTTGTGTGATAAAGGTAGGACAAAAGAAGCTTCATATTTCTATAAAGATATGCTCTACAAATGATTGTTTCCTAATAAGCACATTTATAATGAGTTTGTCAACAATATTTCACTTGAAAGAAGACTACAGGATGCCAGTAAAGCTCCTAAAGACATGGTAGATCATGGCATGGTGCCTAATTACATCACTTATAGGATTGGTATGGATATGAATTGTAATAAAGGCAGGCGGTGGGAAGCCTCCAAACTTCTTTGTGACCTTCATGATAAGAGACATTGCCTTGATGAGTTACCTTACAGGAGATTGGATAATGACTTCAATTTGCTGAGCATGCAAGGGTTGCATTTGATGAGATTTGAGAGTTTCTCTGTTGAATTTTGTAGCTTGGGAGGTACTCCACATCGCTGGGTACTTGGCTTGTGTGAGTTGGAAACACAAAATCTCTTTAAGGACAAAATACCCAAGCGGGGGGGTCTTGCACCCAAAGCAAGCATGGTTACATGTGTGGCACCCTTAATTGAAAAAGGGGAAACTAATACAAGTTGCAACTATGGGAGCATTGTTAAAATGAAGGAAAAGACTTTTGTATTTATATGAGTGGGATAAATGACATAAAAGTTCAGGTCAGCTTGGTTTGTAGGCATTCCCTTTAAGGGCTGATTGTTGCACCCAAATAGTACATAAATAGAAGAGGGTTTTGACTTCATTTGGCACATCACAAGAGAAACACATCATATGAGAATAATTTTTGAAGTAACCACAGCCTTTAGGAGCCTTTTCAAAGGATGAAGGAGCTGAGTTTCTTGTGTCTTTTTCTGTGATTGGTACAGGCCAAGTTTGGGCAGTTGGTGGCTGAGGTTGAGGGTAGTTTTGTCCTCACTTTTATAATGTAATTCTCTATGAATCAGGCTGAACATTTCTGTGCATGTTACAGGAGGGTTGAAACCCTATATCAGATATGGAGAGAGGTAGATAACCTTGGAACAACATGTATTAGGCCGAGTTACAGTGCAGTGAAGGGAGGCTTGAAGAGGAAGGGTTTCATGGGTTTTGATGGATATTTATAGGCCGATATATGGGCTAGTGTATTTTTGAACAAATGCCCTAACGAAAGGGCCAAAAACTAAAGATTTGGTGCATAGTACGAGTAGAATTAAGGCAGTGGAAGTCATCCATTGCAGAGGTATGTTTGTTTTTCTTCCATGTTGATTTGTTTCTAGGTGGTGAGGTATTTTGGAAAGTTTGTGTGGGCAGCTTAAGCAGAGGTTGGAGGGATATTCAAAGTTACCCTATTGTGCCTTAAGTTCAGTCCTTGAGGACTACAAGGCTGATAGGAGAGGTGGAGTTATTGGAGCTTAAAGGTTGATCCTTTGAAGGAGAAAAGGACAACCAAGAGGGCTTATTGTAAAGCCCCAGTTCACTATATTGCAAAGGTCATATTCAATGGAAAGTAGGCAACCTCCATTGCCCTAAGACTTGTCTTTTGTGGAGAAATAGTGGAGAAAGTAGTGGGCACAAGGAATACCCTATCTGTTGACATCCTTGATGAACTAAGGAGCAACTAGAGCATAGAGTTGGTTGAACCTGTGTTCAGTGACCTAAAGAAGTTGTGCTGACTGATAGAGGCAGATTGTTGAGCTGCAAATTGGGAAGCAAAAGGACCAGCATATGTGTTAGGAAGCAAAAAAACCAACACTACATCAGCAAGTACGTCAGTTGTACTTTGCTCATGATAGATTGGTTATCATAGATTTTTTATTTTCTTGTATCAAGTTAATTGTAAAGGGCCATGATCCTTGGTATGGGAGCCGTAGACTATTGTATTAAAGATTGTTTATATAACAAAGTTGGGTTTGAAAAATTTGTGTCTTGTGTATATTTTGATTCACTGCTAATGTTTTCCACTATGAAAAGTAGTATTGCTGTGGCATTAGGGCGTGTTCGTGTCAGAGATTGTAATACCCAAACCAGATTATTGAGTGCCATGGGAAATCAACAATTCCCAGCTAGAGAGACCATCAATGGTATCATGCATAAGTTGGGAATGTTTCTGAGGTTCAAGAATCATTTTCCAAATTTGGGAATGTTTCTAAGGTTCAAACGATCTATCATGTAATGTATTTGTTTTACCTTTTAATATATGCGTTTTTTTCTTGTAATGAACACATGCACATGTAAATGCATGCACCCCCAAGTGTGTTGTGAGAGAAAACTGATGGGCCAACTTGAATGGTTGGGTACTTTAAGTTTCATGAAAAATGTTGAGATTCATTTCTTGGGAGGTACTCCAAACCCTAGGGGATAGGGTTGTGGAGGAATTGACATCACAAAGTCACTTGTGGGCTAAGAACCCAAGCTTGGAGGTTTTACATCCAAAGGAGTGGGCCCAAAACCAAGAAGATATTTGATGGTTTGACCCTTGGGGATGGAATAGCACCGTTAGAGGAGCAAGGGGAATCTTCAAGCACCAAGAAAGGAGCTCTAGAAGTTGAGATAATAATTTTTTAATGTTTTTTGTGGACTTGTAGCACAAAAAGAAAAATTTCCTTGACTTAGGACATGACCTTAAGGGAAAGATGTTTCCATGAGAAGATTCATATATATAAGAGTGAGAAGAGCCTCATTCTCACCTAACCAAGTGTGAATCATCATAAGAGGAGAAAATTTGAAGTAGCCACAACTCAAGAGGACAAGGACGAAGCAACAAGGGGTTGGTTTTTGGATCTATTTGTGTCCATTGCAGGTCTGAGTTAGAGAAGAGGGCCAGCTGCTTGGGAAAATGTCTGATTTGTGCATGTTGGAAATTTGAACTATTCAAGGAGCAGGGGTCGAGAGTTATGTTGGATTGCAGGTAGGGCCAAAGCCCTGCAGTGGTTTGTTTGGAGGTAAAAAGTTTTGTTTTGAGGGCACAAAAAAACTTAGCAAAGTTTCATGGGAAGGCTGAGTATGATGGTAGATAAGGTAGTCTGTTAGGGAAGGTTCCAGCACAGTTTTAGAATAGAATTGAGGCAAGATGGAGGGATGTTGTAGTGCACTAACCAAGCCAAAAATCTCATGTTTGAAGAGTGCACAAGACTGTGAAAGAGAAGAAGAAGAAGGTGTCTTGAAATCAGAAGTAAGTGTTCTCCTAAGTTGGTGTTTTGCTAGATGGTTGATTGTCCTAGTTTAAGACAGATTTTGAGCAGTCAAAAGGAACATTTTTGGGAGAGTTGTAGTGGCTTGCTCCAAGCCCTAAGTACAACCTCTTGAAGGACAAAGAGGAGTTGTTAGAATGGTAGAAGAAGAGAGGTCAGGAGTTGACTCTTTGAAGGGAAAAAGAATGATGCCAAGTGGACCATTTGTTGAGCCCAAGTTTACTGAAGAGAAGGACATCTTGCAGTGATAGAGGGCAACCCTCCATGCCCTAATTTTTCCTCATTGGAGTGGCATAGCAAGACAATAGAGGGAATAAGTCCCTAAGAGTTAAGGAGCGACAATGGGTAGTCTAGTAGTTGTTCACAAGCGGAGTTGTGAACAAACCGAAAGAAGACCCTATGTGTTGATTCGTTGATGGACTAATGATCAAATAGAGGGAAAATTGGAGAGTTTTGTTCAGTGAAATAAAGGAGAAAGATCCATTAATAGAGGCAGATTTACAGATTGGGAGCAGAAGGACCAGAAAATGTGTTCAGGGTACAACCAAAGGGAGCTGTGAAGCGCGCTACATCAGCTAGTCGACTAGTTGTATCTTGTTCAAAGTAGATTGGTTTTCATAGTTGTTGACACCAATTGTTGAAGAGAACTAAGTAAAATCCATCCACCAATACATGAAATTGCTATGAAAATGTGTACCTCTCCCATGAGAATGTGGGTTTCTAATAAGCATAGAGTTTTAGTTAAGCCCTCGGCTTCACTAGCACAGAAAATAATAATTTAAAATGAAACAAAAAAACACATCACGACGGAAAATCAAAAATATAAAATGTGGTCTATGACTGCTACTCGACACTCAGCCTGCTACTCGATACTCAACCAATCCTACATATTTTTATTATTTTTGGCTATTGTGCACGGATATAACTGGAAACAAAGGAGAAGAGCATTCTACTACATTTTTAAACTTGAGAACATTTAAGTGATGTCAAAGCAGGTTGAGCGCATTAATAGCAATGAAATAAAGATACCCAAGCATGGAAATATTTACCAATGAGGATTTCTTGATTAAATATTGAGATTATTGCATTGGAAATAGATGGGGAATGCATCCAACATTGTCTTACTAGGCATTTCTTCCAGAAAATCAAGTGTAAGATATACTATGTTGTCTCTTGCCATTTCGTCCACAAAAATAAATTGTAAGCTCTATTATGATATCTCTTGTTAGCATGCAACCAAAATCCCACTACAAGGAGGCCTCATATCACAAAATAAAAAAATAAGAGGTGAAGGGAAAGTGAAAAATAACACGTTGGCATCTTACCAGTCAAGAAGCTTGACAGGAATCCTAGATCAAAAAGACGTTGGATGAGAGACAGAGTTCATTCATACCCAGAATTATTTTGGGCCACCGTGACCAATTTCGCCCCCTCAGCCAAACTATGGTGCTGATGTTGTAATCACCTTCTCCTTCGCCATGTATCTCTTCTCTTCCATTTGATGATGTTGCTCACCCCATTGCTGCCAAACCCTAATAGACTCAATACCAGTTAATTGACAGAAATCTCGCAGAGAAAAAAAAATCGGGACTGCCTTGTTTCGATCCTCTCATGCAGGTATTTACTCACTCTGCCCGTTTCGAACCTCCCACAAAAGTGAGTAGAAACCTATAATAACTCCACATAATCCAATCCTCCATAGCCAGAAATACCACATTCCCATGTTGCATACTTGACAGAGCCAGTGATAACACATGCCCATGTTGGGTACTTGACAGAGCTATGTGAAGGAGGGTTTCATTCGCATATCGTCCACTCAATTCTAAAGCCAAATATTATGGAATTCCGTTCAATATCTGAATCTTTAGTTTCTCGATTACATATCTTCCTAAGCCATTTCATTTTGCTGCATTTCATTTCGATTTCATTTCGATTGCAGCAAGTGCGTTGGCGCCATAGCGTGCATTTCATTTCGATTTCATTTCGATTGCAGCAAGTGCGTTGGCGCCATAGCGTGTAAATGAAATTTTTGTAGTGAAAAAAATTGAAAGGTTGTAGAAGTGTGTTGGCGCCATAGCGTTTAATGAATTTTTTGGAGTGAAAAAAAAATTGGAATTTTGGTTTTTATTAGGAACCAACTAAGACCTTAGGGAAAAATATTATTTTGGAAATCAACTTGAATATTGGACTTTATTTTATATACATTAAGTCAAGATCAGTGAATTTATTTGAATAATCTATATTAAGCCAAAATCAATCAATTTATTCGAATAAATTAAAAATTAAAAAATTAGGATGAGATTTTAAAGTAGAATAAGTGGATCGTTTTTTGGTTCAACTCTCGCTCATGAATAATGGAAAAATATTTTCTTATACCATCTTCTCTTCCCTTTTGGATTACAAACCCATTGACCTAATCTTAAAGCTGAATTGAAACCTAAGACTCCCTCCACTTTAGATGTAATCATTTCTAGTTCTCAAAGAGGCTAGAGAACTTGATCATATTTGAAATTAAAGAAGTAGTTGGCTCACTCTTTTCTGTTTAGAAATCAATATTGGAACATGTAAACCTTACTTTAAAGAGTTACTTGAAGCAAATTTTGTGGCTCCAATAATAAAGAGGGAAAAATATGTTAGTGGAGATATATGGGTAGTATGAAAAATAAAAATACCATTCTTCATGGCAATACAAGGCTTGGAAATGAATCAATTTGTCCTCACAACTCAAAAGGAAGAACAATATCAGTGTCTAAAATCCATGAGTGTATGTATAAGCATAATAAATGATAATAATAAATTATTTAAATAATCAATCAATCGCTCTCTACGCTTCACCGCGCATAGGGTTTATGGTTCTGCGTGGGGTGCTCGCCTGGCTAGGGCTCAGCCCAATGGTGGAATCTCAAGACCCTCCTCTGCCTCCACCTCCTCCTCCTCCTCCTCTTGATGTCGAGGCATTCAAGCTTCTAATCGCTTCCCAACCTAAGAAGAAGAAGCAGCTCGCCTCCAAATTTGTCGAGTGACTGGATGAGATTCCCTTGGTGGAGGCCTAGATCACTCGAAACTAGAAGCCCCTTATTGCCAACAACGTTACCTCATACTTCCTAGGTCGAGGGTTTTTTCTGTTCGAATTCAACACCAAGGAGGATAAGGACCTGATATTCAGAAACGAACCCTATTTCATGGGTCCTAAAGGGTTTTACCTAAATTTCTAGACTCTGGACTTCGACCCCTCGGAGGATGTCCCATCTGTCGTTCCAGCCTGGGTCAGGTTCCCAAACTTGCTGGTGCACTGCTGGAACTAGGAATCCTTGCCACAAATCGGCAATGCCCTCGGGAAATTCATAGACAGAGCTAATAACAAAGACCAATATGACTGTGCCAGAATCTGCGTGGAGGTGGACCTCGAAGTTGGGCTGCTAGAAGCCATCAAGCTAACGGTGGAAAACTGGTCCCATCTAGAGAAATTAGATTACGAACAACTATCATTCAAATTATGCGGATGTCATGAGTATGGCCACTTCGCCAAGAACTGTCCCAAAAATGCAGCCCTAGAAAAGGAGAAAGAAGAAGGATGGCAGCAAGCCAAGAATCCCAAAACGAGCCTTAAGCCAGGGCCAATGGAGAAAGCAAAGGTAAGTTTAGCACCCACATAGAGTATTCCTAAAGCCAAACCCTCCCAGAAAGGCCAAGAGAATAGCTTTGCAGCCTTGAGTTCAGAGACAGAGGAAGTCCAATAAATCGATCCACAAAACATGCAAAAGGACCTCCAAATGCAAGAAACCCTAGCAACATTGAAGATAGGCGAATATCCTAGAGGAACCTTGAAAGACAAAGACTCTGTCACCGAAGGGGAAGATCAGGATTCGGAGGAGTCAGAGGAAGAAGGAGAAATTGGGGACTCCCAAACTTCGGTCAGAAGATCTACCAGGGGATGAAAATCCTCCAGGGAAAAGAGAGAACAAGAAACCTACAAGGAGAAGTTGCAGGGGACCCAGCTGACCCTGGAAAAGATGTTGGAAAAAAACCCTAAAGCACACAGAAATCAAAGTCAGGGCTCTAAAGGAGCCCTCTCATCTCAAAAAAGGAAGTAATGAAGATCATCTTCTGGAACTATAGAGGGATGGGTAGCAACCTAAAAGAAGAAGCAATGAAAATTCTAGTAAGGTTGGAAAGCCCCAACATTCTTCTCATCCAGGAGACCAAAATGGAGGAAATGGACTTTCTCCATAAAAGCAAACAATTTTGGGGAAAAGGGGGAGTTGTCGCAGTCTCCTCTAGAGGTGCCTCAGGAGGGCTGGAGATTTAAATATTTATAAGTCATTAATAAATCTTAGTGTTTGATATGTTTCTCAAGAAAGGAACCTATTGGACAAAATGGAAAAATAAAATGCATTGAGGTATACAAAAATTTCCATGCACACCATAGAACTAAGCTACTTCAATAATATTTGTCCTCGTGTCATTGATAAATTTTTCCCTTATTAACTAATTGATATTGTGATTGTTAAGTTATTTGATAAATTGGAATGTATCAACCACTAATTATACATGTTTTTTATTTCAATGTTTTTAATAATAAAGTGTCAAACGTTTAGTTAAGAGCTAGTAGCAATAAGGATTAATTCAATTGGTAAATTCTCTTGCAAAAGAGTTCATAGAGCTCATGATACAAAATCTTATTGATTCTTTTAGGGTTACTAGTTGGTATTTTAGTTTCTAGTTACTATTGTGTTCCATTTGAAGACAAAGAAAGGGAGTAAATCTATGGTATTGAAAATGTACTAGCCTCCCTTACAACGTTTAATACATTGGTGAGTGAGGGAAAATATTCTTTGAAAAATGAAATGAACAATAGTTCATTTACTAAGTAATAGGCACATATTAATAATATATAAGATATATATGATAAATATAAGGGAGCCATTTGTAACACCCACTCCCGAACCATTTTATGTTATGATTAGTTATTATCCTACCTACTAGAAGATTGATCGCTTGGTAATTTCTTGTTAGTATTACTACCATACATACAAGGTATGTGTATGTTATCTACATATACATAACTCACATGGATATGTTAGTATTCCATGGTTTATTATGCTAAAACATTGATTAATGATTAAGCTTATGGTTAGCATTAATATTGATTAAGCTTGATAAATTTTTTAACTATAGCCTTATGAATAATTTAATATTAAATTAATTTTGGCCCTCTCATGACTCTTTTACTTTGATTAAATAACTAAAATCATTTGACTATTTATCATGTATTAATTCTTATTGTTTGGGTTTGTTGATGTTTTGGGGAGAGAGGAGAGGAATAAAGTTGAAAGAGTTTGGATACTAAGGATTCTCTAAGGAGGCTAAGAGAGGTGATAGCTACTTGACGATCTGAGCACATTGTTTGAAAACACTATGGGTGGAAATTAGGGCTTGGGCACAGAGGGTCAGGGAATTTGGGGAGGTTCCCTAGGGCTAGGATGTTGGAAAGGTCGTTCCTAGTTGGTTGGGTCACAAATTTAGTCAGGTGGGCCATGACTCTTTGCCTCAATAGTTGCATGTACCATCGCATCGATTAATATTATGTCGCCGCCCCAGTTTCCTTCAGTATCAAGTGACATCATAATCGATGGATGTAAAGTTCAGCTGTACATCTAACACTATCAACACTCTGGTTTTGGACCATTCCTCTATTCTCCCAAGCTTGGTTCCAGACCGAGGAACCTTTGAGGTTTCCAGAGAGCCTGATTAGAGACTTCAGGTTGTGAGATGGGGCATATTTTTCCTTCCAGAGTGCTGCTCAAGAGGTGTTGGGGCTGGTGATCCATCTCCACCAGGTTTTGGCACCCATAACTTTTCCCAACAAGTCTGGGTCTCTGAGACCAAGCCCCCCATCTTTTTTAGGTATGCAGATTTTTCCCTAGGCTACTAGGGCCCATTTTCCCTTATTCTCTTGTCTTTCCATAAGAAGTCTCTTTGAATGGTTTTTATTTGGTTTGAAATAGATTTGGGAGCAGCAATGATCGAGTACTGGTATTGAGGAATGGCTTTCAGGACTAAGCGGACCAAGACTAATGTGCCCAGGATATTTAAGGACCTGAAAGTCCAATTGGAAATCATTTTTGTTTTCAATTTGGTGACCAAAGATTCCCGGTTGGCTTTGGCTAGGGGTTTATTAGTCAGGGGAACTCTGAGGTACTTGGAGGGGAAGGTGTTGATCTGAAAGCCGCCACTGCGAGCTATGTTGAGTTGAATGGTCTAGGGTTTATGGGTTAAATGGGTTTAGGGTTTTAGAGGTTTAGGGGGTTGGGGGATTTAGCAGTTAAGGATTTTAGGGGTTGGGGGTTAGGGGTTAAGGGGTTACAAGTTTAGGGGGTTATAGGTTTAGGGGTTAAAAGGGTTAGGCGTTTAGAGGTTTAGGGGGTTAGGGGATTTAGCAGTTAAGGATTTTAGGGGTTAAGGATTTTAGGGGTTAGGGTTTTGGGGGTTAAATGGGTTAGGGTTTTAGGGGTTAAATGGGTTAGGGGTCGGGAATTAGGGTTTAAGGGGTTAGGGGTTAAGGGTTTAGAGGTTTAGGGTTTAGGGGGTTAAATGGGTTAGGGGTTTAGGGGTTTAGGGGGTTAAATGGGTTAGGGATTATAGTCATTTCTTAGATGAACAGGGCATAATCTAGTTGTAGTAACTGTAACTTGGTCAAGTTGTTATAGTCAAGGCAAGACTTAGTTGGGTTCCCAAGTCCCAAAAAAGGTAAGGGTAATTGTGAGGGAATGATAACTAAGGAGTGTTAGTGCATGCCAAGGATTGAAAAGGCATGCTAACACATGCCAGAAAGTGTAAATGGATGTTGAGGAGTGTTAGGGAGTGCCAAGACATCGCAAGGGAGAACTAGGTCAAAATGCATGGAAATGAACGAATAAGAGTGTGTGCACTAGGTCAAAATGCATAAATGAATGAATAAGAGTGTGTGATAGGGAGCGTTAGCGAGTTCGAGGTGTCTCAAGGAGGGAGTAACATGGTATGAATTAGGGCTTAAGGGGTTAAGGGTTAGACGTTTAGGGTTTACGGGGTTAAATGGGTTTAGGGGTTTAGAGGTTTAGGGGGTTAGGGGGTTTAACAGTTAAGGATTTTAGGGGTTAGGGGTTAAGGAGTTAGATGTTTAGGGGGTTAAATGGGTTAGGGGTTTAGAGTTTTAGGGGGTTAAGGGATTTAGCAGTTAAGGATTTTAGCGGTTAGGGGTTAAAGGGGTTAGGTTTTGGGGGTTAAATGGGTTAGGTTTTTAGGGGTTTAAGGGGTTAAATGGGTTAGGGTCGGGAATTAGGATATAAGGGGTTAGGGGTTAAAGGTTTAGAGGTTTAGGGTTTAGGGGGTTAAATGGGTTAGGGGTTTAGGGTTTAGGGGGGAAAATGGGTTAGGGTTTAGGGGGTTAAATGGGTTAGGGGTTTAGGGTTTAGGGTTTAGGGGGGAAAATGGGTTAGGGGTCGGGAATTAGGGTTTTAGGCAAGCCTATGGTTACATAAAGGGTTGCACAAAGTAGTTTCAGACAAAGGGAAACTTTGGGTTGGGCACAACATTTATTTTCCAATGACTTGGTTGGGTTCCCAAATTGCAAAAAAAGTAAGGTTATCTATGACGACATGAAAGCTAAGGAATACCAAGGTGTGTCAGGGAATTCCTATAAGTACTAACACATGTTAGGTAGTTCAAAGGCATGATAAGCATGCCAAGATGTGGTAGGTGCTAGGGTGTGGCATGAATACATGCTAGGGAGTGTGAGGGCCAAGTGTCAAGGAAACACAAGGGAGCACTAGTTTAAAATTCATGGAAATGAAGTATCAACCAGTTCCAGGTGTGCTAAGAAGGGAGTGACACAGTATTCTAGGAACTGCCAAGGCATGTTAGAGTGCTAGGGAAGCATACAAAGATGTTCCAAGTGCCAAGGTGTGCTAATGCATGCTAAGGAGTGTTAGGGAGTGCCAGGAAAACATAACATAGCACTAGGTCAAAATTAATAAATGAATGAATAAGAGTGTGTGGCAGGGAGTGTTAGTGAGTTCTAGGTGTTGGGATTCAACAAGATGATGAGCTTAGTGAAAAGAGTCGCCTTCACTAAGTGGGTTCACAGGCTATTTTTGGTGCAAATCTATTTTTAGACTATGTCTATTTTTAGACATGGAGACCATATTTCAGAAGTTGCAGGATTCTATTTGTGGATGGTTGGCCAAGTTGGAAAAATAGATGGATTTCTATTTTTAGACATAATGGACGAAGTCTATTTATAGATCGTTGATCTAAAAATAGAAGTGTCGATTATTATTAGCTCTTAATAATAATTAGACCCTAAATAACAACTTATTCTCTTGGAACACTTAATTTCAGTTAACAAGTGTGGTAGAACAGCTAGTTGAAGGAATTACACAATTCCTAGGGTTTACTGGTGTTCATGCATGGAGGACTCAAGTCAGGACTCAAGTGGCAGAGTTATGATGGAGTTGGTGAAGTAGTTCATGGAGTTTGTTTCAGTTTAACTACATTCTTGGAGTTAAACTCAATTGAACTAATTGTGTCTATTTCTAAGAGATTGATACATTAGTGGGAGTGGAGTGAATTAATTAGTTAAATTAATTCACAAATAATAAGTCATTAATCAACTGAACAGAGACAACAGTTAACTACTTGCATGGGAGTTCCAATGGAGACTCAGTGGAGAGATAGGTGAAATGGCAGTGTGACTATCAGTTGTGACTATGTTGATGCATCCAATGCATCACACATCCATTGGAGATGCCAATGAGGATTGGATAGTCAAGGCAAGGGTAATTTGAAGTCATTCAGAGCTATTCAAATCAGGGTCAACCCAAATAAATCTTATTTGGGGGTTCCACTGCAACAACATTTTCCCCACAACAAGCACAAGATCAAGCCAACATGTGTGATGTGTGCGTTTAAAGAGATGGATAGGTAGGTTTACCCTTACGATAACATCGCACCTTAAAATATGACCACGATTACTGAGTGCATGCATTTGCGAAATGGCATTATGAGTGGAGCCTTTTCCAGAAGAGATTATTCATTTACATTACAATATATACAACATGCAGTTAGTGTTCCATCCATGTTAGCGCACACACTTGATGGTATCAATCCTTAAACTAGTACAAAAAAATGATTTTATATATTCACATACGGGACAGTCATAATATGTCAACAAAATCACATACTTACATTTCAAGGGATTTAGGGGTTAAGTGCCTAAGGGTTATGTTATTTAGGTGTCAGAAGGTTAAGGGGTTAGGGGTTAATGAGTTTAAGGGTTAGGGGTTATGGGTTAAGGGTCAAGCTTTAAGAGGATATGGGATTATGGTTTATGGGGTTCAAGTATTCTAAGTTAGTGGTTAGAGGTTAAGGGGTTAATGGCTTTGGGTTTAAGGGATCAAGGGGTTAATTTGTTATGAGTTATGGGTGTAGGGATTAAGGGATTGTGGCTTCGGGGTTAAAGGGATAGGGACTTTATTGGTTATGGGTTAAGTGCATATGGGTTGTGATAATGTGGCCCCTAATCCCCTTGTCGCAACTATTGGGGGTTCCCCTATCAATTTATCTCATTACCTTACCTATAGGTTCCCTAGCCCCTATGCCATAAGGCCCTAAGGCTCCTTCTCATTCTCTAATGTTAGGATTGTAGATCTCAGTAAACCATGCTCGAACCTCTCACTTCTACCCATCCATGCTACCCTTATGTCCCCTTGCCCCGCTCAATACACCAAAAGACCCCCCTCCCCCAAAATTCATGAGAATTGAACATTTGGAGGTGATCATTTAACAACAACTTCACAACTAATCCATTTATAATGGTGTCTTGGAGCTATTAGATGTCATTTCATTGAGCTACATTGATAGGTGAGAGCTATGCATAGCTCACTAAAGGTGTATCGAGAGACTATTAGTCTATTGGCTATAGAAATTGACTCTTTTTTGTAACTTAGCAAAATGGAAAAGATGTGGAGACAATCTCCATTCTTCTTCTTTCATCGGGCCATGTAAAATAAATGAAGCAAATAGTCTCAGCCCCTTGGAGAAGGAAAGTTGAGAACAATATTTAGCATGAACAAACAATGAATCCAATGAGTTAAGCTTAGAGGGGTCTCCCTTTGTAAAAAATCATCCATAAGCTTGTTAGAGTTAGTATGAGTCTTTACTAGAGGTTGAGTAGTCTTCACATCACCAACTACATCCAATAGAAAGGTACCAACCCCTACAATAAAAATGATGTCTCCAAATAAGGTGTAGTTAATACCAACAATATCACCTTATGAATCTATTACAATATGATTTGGAAAGTACATTTCCATACATGTGTGAAAGAAAAACTCCATTTGGTTAGCAAAAGGAAGTCTTTTTTAAGACCTCCAGAAACCCCCTTGAAGGAGACAAGAAGGGTTTGAAACCATATAATACAAGTCGATCTATGAACCCTATTTCTGATGTTTTCTATGCATGTGTTTGTTCACTCGGTTTGACATGTGATAAACAATATATGAAGCCTTTTTTTCCACATATCATCTTCATTATATATCATGTTGCTAAGAATGAAGTGTCTGGATTAGAGTTAAAGTTCCTATTTTAGTTTGTTGTCTTTTTTTTGTCTTTTAGAGTACAAATCTTTCTGGTATATTGTGCTAAGGTAGTTTGGCTTTCAAATATTCAAGGAATATGTGAGCTAATTATATAAGAAAATATTGTAATATTTGAAATAACATGATGAACTATTTAGCACAATTTATGGTGTTGGATTGATTGAGATGTTTATTTTTGGATGGATGGATGTACATCTCTTTAGCCAATAGACAAAACTCATTAAGAATTGTTACAAGTATGTTATTGACATGTTGAAGTGCCATTGAGACTTAGAGGTAGAATATTTAGACTTGTATGTTTTCACCTACCCGGGTGTGATGATACCTTGTGGAGGTAAGCAAAATTTCCATTTTTTTAACTTTTGGATATATTCTATACGCTCTTGAGAGAATTTCAACCTTTTAAATAAAACTACAAACAAATGTACATTCATGAAATAATTACTAATTGATTTGGGGGTGACTCAAAAAATTGTAGCATGTTGGCTTGTTGAATTTGTTAGTAAGTTAATTAGGGCTTGATAAATTTGTAAGCTTCAGTGGGATTTATTACAGTTGTATGTGTTTTAGAGAAGCGAGTTTGGAGTGGTTGTTGTGCTTTCTTTATTGAATTTGATTTCTTTGGTTCTTCTTCTTGTGCATGCCCACTGTGGTATATTCTCGTTAGTGGTTAAGGGGTTACGAATTGGGGGCTTAAGGGTTAGGGGCATAAAGAATTAGTATTTAAGGGATTATGGATTGGGGTTAGGGGAATAATGAGTTAGTGGTTAAGGGGTTATGGATTGGGGGTTTAGGGGTTAGGGGATTTAGGCGCATTTAGGGGTTAGAGGGATAATGAGTTATTGGTTAAGGGATTAGGGATTGGGGGCTTAGGTGTTAGGGGATTTAGGCGTAGTCAGGGGTTAGGTGAATAATGAGCTAGTGGTTAAGGGATTAGGGATTAGGGGCTTAGGGCTTAGTGGATTTAGCAGTTAAGGATTTTAGGGCTTAGGGTTGAGGGGTTAATGGGTTAATGGTTAAGCATTAACGGTTTATGGGTTTAGGGGTTTAGGTGTTAGTGGTTTAGGGGTTTAAGGGTTTAGAGGTTTATGGTTTAGGGGTTAAATGGTTAGGGTTTTAGGGGGTTAAATGGGTTAGGGGTTGGGAATTAGGGCTTAAGGGGTTAGGAGTTAAGGGTTAGATGTTTAGGGGTTATGGGGTTAAATGGGTTTAGGGGTTTAGAGGTTTATGGGGTTAGGGGATTTAGCAGTTAAGGATTTTAGGGGTTAGGGGTTAGGGGTTAAGGGTTTAATGGGTTAGAGGTTAAGGGGTTAGAGGTTTAGGGGGTTAAATGGGTTAGGGGTTAAGAGGTTTAGGGGGTTAGGGGATTTAGCAGTTAAGTATTTTAGCGGTTAGGGGTTAGGGTTTGGGGGTTAAATGGGTTAGGGTTTTAGGGGTTTAGGGGGTTAAATGGGTTAGGGGTCGGGAATTAGGGTTTAAGGGGTTAAATGGGTTAGGGGTTTAGCGTTTAGGGGGTTAAATGGGTGAGGGGTTATAGTCATTTCTTAGGTGAACAAGGCACAATCTAGTTGTAGTAACCGTAACTTGGTCAAGTTGTTATATTCAAGGCAAGACTTGGTTTGGTTCCCAAGTTCCAAAAAAGTAAGGGTAATTGTGAGGGCATGATAACTAAGGAGTGTCAATGTGTGCCAAGGAATGAAAAGGCATGCTAACACATGCCAGAAAGTGTCAATGGATGTTGAGGACTGTTAGGGAGTGCCAGGACATTGCAAGGGAGAACTAGGTCAAAATGCATGGAAATGAACGAATAAGAGTGTGTACCAAGTAGTGTCAACGAATTCCAAGTGTCTCAAGGATAAAGTGTGTTAGGAGAAGGTCAAAATAAGACTTGTAGGAGGTAAGCCTATGGTTACATAAACGGTTGGATAAAGTAGTTTTAGACAAAGGGAAACTTTGGGTTGGGCACAACATCGATTTTCCAATGACTTGGTTGGGTTCCCAAGTCACAAAAAAAGCAAGGTTATCTATGATGACATGAAAGCTAAGGAATAACAAGGTGTGTCAAGGAATTCCTAGAAGTACTAAGACATGTTAGGCAGTTCCAAGGCATGATAGGCATGCCAAGATGTGGCAGGTGCCAGGGTGTGGCATGAACACATGCTAGGGAGTGTGAGGGCCAAGTGTCAGGGAAACACAAGGGGGCACTAGTTTAAAATGCATGAAAATGAAGTATAAGCCAGTTCCAAGTGTGTTAAGAAGGGAGTGACACTGTATTCTAGGAAGTGCCAAGGCATGTTAGAGTGCTAGGGAAGCATACAAAGTTGTTCCAAGTGCCTAGGTGTGCCAATGTGTGCTAATGAGTGTTAGGGAGTGCCAGGAAAACATGACAGAGGCGCACTGGGTCAAAATTCATAAATGAATGAATAAGAGTGTGTGACAGGGAGTGTTAGCGAGTTCTAGGTGTCTCGAGGAGGGATTGAAACGATATGATAGGCAATACTAAGTCATGCTATAGTGTCAGGGCGACATGCATCCAAGATTTTATATATTCACATATGAGATAGTCACAAGATGTCAACAAAATCACATACTTATCGAAATCCTCAACCAACAATATGCTACATTTCTTCTTAATGTGCTTGCAACTAGGTAGGCATCAAATACAACCATTGCAATGGGTTAAGGGGATCTAAGAGAGAATTATGTAAGGAGTTCCTTCTAGCTGGTAAAGGACATTGGTATTACTATTGTTAAAGGGGGTGGCCTACAAGGATACATTGGTAGCTATTGATGCAAGAGCATAATTTCAACAATTTATTTCAAAATTTGTATTTGTCCTCCATAAGGTCTTAGATATTTTTGGAAGAGGAAGTTGGGTTCCTTGTTGCCCTATAATTTTGTAGAATTTCTGATTTCATATTTGGGATAGGAAATTTTAGTAATTTTGGGCATAAATTAAGATGCTTTTTATTTTATTTTATTTTTTATTTTTATTTTTAAGGCCTCCTAGTCATTAGGAAAGTTGAGTCTTATGATTAGGATTACTTGTGGCATCCTATGTATTTTTCAAACTCCAATACACCAAGGAAAATATGTAGAGGACATTTGGGGGAAATGTGGCTGTCCATGAAATGTAGATCGGATTTAGGGAACTTGTAGCTCTTTTCCTTGGACCCTACTAGTTCTTAGAGGTTGTTATATTTGGAGCAGTTAGCAGGAAAAAACATAATATGCCCAAGAATATTAGTGTTGGAGCAGTTATGGTTAAAACACGAGATTCAAAGTTCAAATCTCCTTGAGTTGCCAACCTAAAAATAATATTTTTTTATCTATTTATTTATTAAATTTTTAGAATGTGGTTTAATGAAAAAAGAAAAATATAATATAAAAAAAATAAATATGACATGATTAAATTTCATGTGGTTTGAATGTTGATTTTCAAAAATAAAAAATATAATTTTCTCCACTATCCACTCATGATATTTCAATGCAAACTTCCCAAAGCTAATGATTTTATCTTAATTGCTAACTATCTTAAATGAGTTTCGTCTTAATTGTCATTGTCTTAAGTTCCATTGTCTTAAATATAAAGTTTTGTCTTAAATATTTTTGTCTCAAAGTTCTTTTGTCTTAAATCTAAAATTTTGTCTTAAAATATTTTTGTCTCAAATTGCTTTTGTCTTAAAATATATTTGTCTCAAACTGCTTTTGTCTTAAATATAAAGTTTTGTCTTAATATATTTTTGTCTCAAATTCGTTTTGTCTTAAATATAAAATTTTGTCTTAAAATACTTTTGTCTTAAATTTTTTTGTCCTAATTTTTTTGTCTCAAATTGTTTTTGTCTTAAATATTTTTGTCTCAAATTGTTTTTGTCTTAAAATGAAAATTTTGTCTCAAATTATTTTTGTCTCACACTATTTTTGTCTTAAATTTTATATTTAAGACAATTCAATTGATATTAAATTTTAATATAAAATAACTAAAATAAAAAGTGACTTTTTAAGACAAAATATTTCTTTTGTCTTAAACAAATGTCTTAAAATGCCCTTGGTGTAGTAGTGAAAGAGAGCTTGATACAACTCTAGTTGTCATAGTAATAATTGTAGGAGCCATCTGCTGAAAAAATAACGCAAAAAGTATATTCCTCATCTATATAGATTCATGAGATGCTTGACTACAACTATGTACTTTGATTTTGATGAACTAAGTGCAACTGATATCTGCTTCCTTTTGTACTAAGAAACTGTTACTGAACCAATACTAAAGATTCCTCCTGATGCGATCTTCCTGTTTGATGGACTCCCTGCCCAATGTGCATCTATGAAGCCTTAAGACTTCACTCCCTCTGTTTTTTTGTACCAAATACCAAACTGAGTGGTCCCTCTGAGGTATCTCAACACATGTTTGGATGCCTTCCAATAAAGTTTTATTTTCTTAACCATTTCTTGACTAATATGGTTAAATACGTAACACATGTTTGGTCATGTGTTCACCAAGTACATAAGTGAACCCACAACTTGCTTGTAAATGGTAGCTTCTACCACTTCGACCGAAGTAGCATCTTCCTTGCTCCAATTCCATACAAGAGGAGTATCCATGGGTTTGTTGCTCTCCATTCTTTCGTATCTCATTGGAATACTTTTCTTGAGAGAAAAATAGTTCCCCGTCTCATTGACAAATTTCTGAACCAGGGAAATAATGCATGAGCCGCATGTATTTCATCTCAAATTATTTTTCCAAATCCTCTTTACAAAATTTTCTCGGTTTCTCATCACCTGTTAGAATTAAGACATCGAAATATAATACTATAATAAAAAATTTACGTTCAACCACAATATGGTAAAGGTTTGCATCTGCTTCACTTTTGGTGAAGCCTAACCTGGTGAAATAATTTTCAATCATGGTGTACCAAGCACAAGGTACTTGTTTCAATCCATACAACTCTCACTTGAGTCTCAACACATGTGAATCCCTATCGAAGGTCTCAAATCCTTCCGATTTATCTATGTACGTGTCTTCCTCAATCACTCAATTGAGGAAAGTTATCTTCACATCCATCTGATGTATCTTACATCTTATCTATGCTGAAAGTGCTATAATTGATATGATTTAAGAGTACCTTGCTACTGGAGAAATGGTATCCTCATAATCAATTCCATCCACCTCAGAGAACCCCTTGGCCACAAATATGGCCTTGTGTTTCTCGACAGTCCCATCTGTTTCTTGCTTCACCTTGTAGATCCACTTCGAACCTACAATTGACTTGTCCTCTGGCATTGGGGTAAATTCCTAAGCATTGTTCCTGATAATGGAATCATATTCCTCTACCATGGCATCAACCCATACTGGTTGCTGCACTTCTTCCTCGAATGAGGATGGCTTAGTCTCTACACTATTGCTCATCAGATCCATGTAGCTAGTGTACCGATCTGGTGACCTCCTCTACCTGCACTGTGATGTGGGTGCTCCCTCATTCTCTCTAGCATCATGCATCAATATATCAACCTCTCCTGTGTGATTCCTTCCATTTTTAGATGTGTTTGCATGAGTGGGTGATTCCACTCTCCGCTCCTTTTCTTGTGGGGGCTCCACAACATCATGAGGTTCTTCCTTTGGAGCTAAAATATCCTCATCTACATGCAACTGAATCTCCCTCACAAGGTAACATTTCATGGACTTCTCTTCATTGAAATTCACATCTTTATGAACAACTGTAATTCTGTGAGATGGTAGGTACACCTGATAGTTGTGAGGTGTATGAGTGTACCCCAAAAATATGCCCAACTCTGCTATTGGTTCTATCATTTTCCTTGCATCCTTGGAAACATGACAATAAACTAATGAATCAAAGATCTAAAGTGTGCCACATCTAGTTTCTTACCCGAAAAATCTTCCTACTCATCTCGAGAATCCAATGGGGACCCTTGTTATGCACATATACCTTTGTGTTGCATGCTTCAACCCACAAGTGCAATGGTAGGCCCTGATCATGAAACATCTCCTGTGAAAGTCCTTCTTTTGTTTCTTTTAGAAACCCCATTCCACTAAGGGTTATAGGGGTCTATTAAGTCTCGTTGAATTCCTTATGATGCACATAAGTTCTTGAACTCGTTCAACAAATATTATCCACCGTTATCACTCATGAGAACCTTCACTTTAATTCCTATGTCTTTCTCAATAATTGATATAAATTCACAAAATTTTGAGAATGTTTGGTGCTTCTTTCACATGTAAAATATCTAGCACTTACATGAGAAATCATCTACAAATATCACATAATACATGTGCTTGGTCGTGGAGGTTGTCGAGAATAGTCCACACACATTTGATTGAACTCTTTCAAGGATCGCTTGTGCTCCAATATCCTTATCATGAAAAGTGGCTTTGGTGTACTTCCCCAATGTACACCCTTTGCATGTATATATATGATCTAGTGCACCCTTGGGAAGTCTTGCAGAAATATGATGCATGATATTCAAAGCTCCATGGTGCAAACGTCCAAGTCACCTATGCCATAATGTATTGATGTCTCCGCTCAACACCTTCTCTGCTTTCGTGCTCAAGGAAGAAAAATATTATACATCTAATTTGTAGAGGTTCTTCACCCGAACCTCAATCTGCTTCACTTGTCGCATGGCTATGTGATGAAAAAAATAATTCCTTTTGCTAAATATCACATTGTACCCTAGTCATCGAACATAGCAACTTAAACTAAATTCTTCTTCAGACCCGAAACATACATGGCATATTTTAATGTGAGTGGAGAACCAAAATCTCTCTGAAATGTAACAGTAGCGATGTCGATCATGCTATACTATAACATACCTGATATCTTCACATGGAAATGCAAGGAGTTAATTTTTTTTATTCAAGCTACCCACGGTAACGATCCAAATCATTATTAAGTATTCCTTACTCATCATTATATAGAATGTCCACCAGTTCATAGTGTAACTTTAGTATAAGAATAGTAAGTTGCTTAACCATCAACAACCTCTATTGTAGTACATTACCATAAAACTGTATGATGTAGCTTTGCATTCATTTCATTACTGATGTAGCCTTGAATTCATTTCATTATTGATGTAGTCATCACATACTTGACATTATGAACATCACAACAAGAAAGGAATCAACATCATCAATTTGATGCAATAATCCATCGCAGCATTGAACACCAATATACCCTGGAAAACCCGTAGGGTGAAAACCAGCAATGTTTAATTTTATTATTAACGCTCGTGAGGGTGTTCAGCCCTCGCTCAATGGCTTATAAGCGAGACCATACCTTAACCATCGTTTATAAATCTTACAAGGAAATATACAAATATCTAGCTTAAATCCATTACAATAAATATGATAGCATTTACCCACTAATATTCATATCTTCATATCTTGGTGGCATGGATGCCCTACAATGGACCATCATACATTGGATCATCCTACAGCTCGCACTCATCTGCATGAACCATAATCATTTACCTGCCACCATTAAGCATAATATTTCCTTTCCATTAGTCATCATCGCTTCATTTTATTGATGTCATCAACAAGCTTTTATAGCATGATTAGATAAAGTCTCAATCAATCAATAATAAATCTTTAAGGGATCCTTTAACACTTATTCATGTGCATACATGAAATGTGAATACAATATCAGAACATTCTTTCTTCTAGCATAACTACCTTAGTGTAAGCAAGTAATTATCAATTCATGTCAAGATAAACCCCACATTATTATGACACTTCTCGCACATGCTCACATTCATACAAAAAAATTCACTACAATTGTCCAGGAATTCCTTTAATGGAAAATGACACAATGTGCATCTGAGTTACTTAAACTTTAACAATGTAACCATCCCTTCAGCTTTTGCCTTTGGAGCATGCAAATATAATAAAGCTAACACATTGAATGTTGTTCATATGCATACAATGCATAAAGTTTCTAAAATTAATTTCCCAGCAGAATACTTAACATAATCGAGCATGCAAACACATGTTTCCTCTTCGAGGAAATATAACATAATAGGCATGCAAAATGTGGTTTATTTTCCATAAAACTAATGGAATAAAGCATAAGAATACATGTCTTATTCTCCAAATATTATACCAACATTACCTGTGTATATATATATATATATATATATATATATTTCAAGGAAACCAAAAAATTAATTTAGCTTTTGTACATGTAATTCAATCTTCTTTCCCAAAGAAATCTTTTCCAATGTAAGATAACAAACACATGATATATTTTCCCCCATACAAATTTAGATTCTTTCCAATGAAATCTAATACAAACATTGCATGCATCTACATGATCTTGTTCTGAAAGAAACTAAGATAATAATTATGATAGCATGAGTAATCACATACTCAGTAGATCTTCTATCCATGCAAAGAACCTTGTTTCTCTATGATTCTACATGCAATAACCTCGTGGTTGGCTTCCAAGAATTTACCATAGATAACCTCTTTTATGAATAAAAACTAGGCAACACTAACAAGGTTAACTTAACCTTTAATACACCTAAATCAAGAAGTTGACATAATCCATCTAGCAATGTAATATTTTCAAGAGGTTATTATTTTCTGTAAGAACAACATAATATTTTCCCAAGAAGCAAGTATTCTTTTCACACAAGATTCAACATGATCTTTCTCAAAGAAAGTATTATGAGAAACTAACATGGGTTCTTCATGACTTCTTTTCCAAGAAAAACTCATTAACTTATCTCCCAACACATGAAATATCTTTAAGAATTACCTTCTTTAATCTATATTCATTTTCAAGAAATTAACTTGGATTTCTTTATCATTTTAATCTATATTCATTTTCAAGAAAATAACTTGGATTTCCTTATCATTTCATACTCATGTATGGAATCCCATTCTTTTAGAAAAATAACAAGCATCTCATTTTTCTTACATAAGATGCATATATATATATATATAAAGAAAATTAAAATTTTTTATATTATCTTTTACTACTACAGACATCTTTCAAGATACATATAGCAATCTTTGAAAGAACTAATATGGATTCTTTTATGGAAAACCAACACAGTAAATTTTTCTTTTATCATGGTATATCTCTAAGAATAATATATTTCTAAAAGATTAACATGATACCAATCTTTTCAAGAATTGACATGGATTATGTCTTTTACCATGGTATATCACTAAAAACAATATCTTTCTAAAATATTAACATAATAGCAATCTTTATTATTTTCCGAAAAACTAGCACCTTATTTTACCATAGTATATATCTAAGAACAAACATGGCTATTTTTTGTATAAAAATTCATATGAAATCTTTTATTTTCTTTCCAAAAAATGGGTAAAATATTTAAAAGAAAACTACTATTTTCCTTAAAAAAACATTGATATGTTTCTTTCTCCAAAGAAAAAGGCAAAGTTACTTATCTCGTTAGTCGAGAAGCCCTTCCTACTTGAAATTCTCTTTATTAATTAGATTGGCCACGATTTTGAGTTGGTGACTATGATTTTTCACGTTCTTTTTTATTTTTTCCACATAATGGTGGATGTAAGGGGAATGTCTTGCAACAATTGTTGTCTTTTAAATGCCTCTCGAACGCTAACAAGTGGCCAAAGAAGGGAATAAAACCCTCTGGAATAGATTTCTATTCATTTACATATAATAGCCAGTCATAAACCCTTCCACACCTTAAGCAAAAGAAATAGAGTCTAACTCTGACTCCCCAAGTCCATTTGAACTCAGTCCAACAGAACTGATATATTTCAATTTCACCATCACGTCCGAATAAAAAAAAAAACCCTTCGTGACCCTTTGTCCCATCTGAGCATGGCATGAGACGAGATAAAGTAAAAAAATGTGTTGTAGAAGTTTGGAATCTTATAAAAAATTCTTTGAAAGAATTGGTGAAATTCAGGGAAACCATCCACCAGAGAGCCTCTTTATTAACGAATACCAGAGGCTTTTATCAAAAATTCGTTTGACCTCAAACTGATTCTTGATTTTATTGATTAAACATTTAAATTAAAATAGATTTACCATGTGTAATTATGTAAGGTTGAGTAGGTCTGTTATATACTCCCCCCCTTGAAGAGAACACTGTCCTCAATGTGCTTCTCTCACTGAAACTTAAACTTATACTCATGATAAAATAATATAAACAACCCAAACAGGGTCCTTCCCCTTTATAATGAAACACTTTCTTTTCCTTAAATTCCATTAATTGAAACAATAATGTTTTTATCCATAGTCATAAGCATGTGTAGCTCAAACAAATATTCCATTTCCATTTTAACCACTTATCCATTATTCAAATTCATAAAAATTTAGAAAAAATCTCTATACCAACTTACCATTACTTACCAATTACTTATTGGAAGTAATGATGGCTTTTATGTAAGCTCTCTGAGAATGGTTGAACAACCCATTAACACTCCATGGAAAGAGCCTGTAATGTATGACTAACAAATTCAGTCACATTAGTCACATAGTTTCAATCAAATGAAATACTCACAACTATCAAACATTCATGCAATATCGAGATATTTTTTAATCAGAGTACTTCCACAAGTACTCAGAGAGCACCAACCCTCTAATCAGTGCATCACATGCACACTATCTTAAGTCCTGCTAAATACATCCACACAGTACTTCAAAAAGTACTCAGAGAGCACTTAGCTCTCTAATCGTACCAATGGTCAATCATTGCACCATGTGCATCTCCTAGCCTCTGATAAGACATTCAAATAAATTAGTAAGAAAATAAATGAAATTTTACATTCAGTAATTCCTTTTCCGGATGCTAAGATCCTTTCCTCTTAATATCTACATAAGATATTTACACAATCATATAAAATTCATTTTAATATAACACATAACTTATTACTTAACTTGTTCCGCTATGAGAACCACAATGGTAAACAAAATGCTCCTCCCAACCCATGGGAGTTGGTTTCCATAACCAAATCGAGTTATTTTCACATCCAGACAGTCATTTGACAAAAGACCATTCCAAGTCCAATATGGATTCCTCTTGGAAACATCATGCCTATTCCTCTGACAACGTCCCATCTATGAGGAATTTTGGACCTCCTCCAAGAGGCTCCAAAATCAATAGAGTTGCCTCAGGTTTTTCCCCTTCACCATCTTGGCCAACTCTTTTCCCTACTGAGATCATATATCTCTAGGGAGAGGAAATCCGGGCAGGTAAGTTCCATCAACCCCTCCGGGTAGGCAACCGCCATCAACCCAAGGCCTTCTAGCCTTTCACAATTGTTGAAAACTGTTTGGCATGCTAAATTTATCTTTTAGAATTTATTCCCATAGTAAATTACATAATGAACTATGTACACCTTATACATAGAGAAAAAAAAAAAAACTTTATGTACAACATACCTCATACTTGGCCCTTCACATGGGTCTAATGATATCTAGATTAATAGAAAACATGAATAACATACGTGTTGTACATTATTTTTTCCGAAATAAGAAAATCATGCAAATTATAACATGATACTTTAACATTCACTGTTGCAATTCGCATTGAAATGTTTGTGATGTTTTTACTTTCACAAGTTTTCTGTTGTCATTAAGCTACCCATGCTTACTATAAGCAACAATGCTAATCATAAATATGTATTTCTTAAGCATGTATTATCTTACGCAATTATTTTAATTTTCTGCATACAATGTTGTCATGCATACAATTATATACAAATATTCATTAATGCCTATGTGTCAATAACGATTAGGGTATGAGTGCAAATATTTTCAATTCCCACAATGTTCTGTTACCAACAGGCTAACACATGAAGTAATTACCATAATCACTTATTCACAACTTTCAAATAGCTTTAGTCAAAATCGATTCATGTATATAAATTTCATTAGTTAGTCATTCATAACTAATCAATGCTATTAATAATCTTAATGCAGTCGTGACGCGACTCATTCAAAAACTAGTCATTCAATGCCAATAATAATCTTAATGCATCCATGACGACTCATTCAAAAATGATTCAATCAACTAGTCATTATAGTCAAGTCTCACTACTTGACCCATTAAGTATTTTTTAACATCTAAAAGGCTTCATTGAATTTAATTTTAAAATACTCTATCATCTTATATAAGGACTTTCCTCACCTTTTTCATTCATGCATTAGTTTGACACACCATCACTATACACATTCATATTTTTCAAGTAGTGCATGGTAATTTTAGTTATGTTCACTAAATGTATGAGTAATATGTCATATAACCATTGTTTATAAACGACTCTTACTTTCACTAGTGAGTACTCAGGTTGTTCATAAATACAACAAAGGTTTTATTGTCTTCTCACTTTCACTAGTGAGTAACCAGGTTGTTCATAAGTACAACAAAGGTTTTATTGTCTTTCAATCTCAACAGGATTCCAATGTTATGCAAACTGGTTTGCAACAACATTTACGACTCATTACTCTTTAATGTAGCTATAGACATGAATTTCACTTCTCATGTCAAGAGTAGACTACTGCATATATCATTCAATATGTAGATTTATAAAATCATATATCAATCAATATGTAGATTTCTAGAATCATACCTTAACTGATGTCCATTAGTAGCATACCTCAATTTCTTTTCGCTTAACAAATCCCAAAGGCACTAGTGCTGAAAAATTTAGCTCTGATACCACTTGTAACATACACAATATTTTCACATGGAAATGCAAGGAGTTAATTTTTTTTTATACAAGTTACCCACGGTAACGATCCAAATCATTATTAAGTATTCCTTACTCATCACTAGATAGAATGTCCACCAGTTCATAGTGTAACTTTAGTATAAGAATAGTAAGTTGCTTAGCCATCAACAACCTCTATTGTAGTACATTAACATAAAAATTTATGATGTAGCTTTGCATTCATTTCATTATTGATGTAGCCTTACATTCATTTCATTATTGATGTAGTCATCACATACTTGAAATTATGAACATCACAACAAGAAAGGAATCAACATCATCAATTTGACACAATAATTCATCACAACATTGAAAACCAATATACCCTCGAAACCCCGTAGGGTGAAAACCAACAACGTTTAATTTTATTATTAAACGCTTGTGAGGGTATTCAACCCTCACTCAATGGCTTATAAGGGAGACCATCCCTTAACCATCGTTTATAAATCTTACAAGGAAATATACAAATATCTAGCTTAAATCCATTACAATAAATATGATAGCATTTACCCACTAATATTCATATCTTCATATCTTGTTGGCATGGATGCCCTACAATGGACCATCGTACATTGGATCATCCTACAGCTCGCACTCATCTGCATGAACCATAATCATTTACCTGCCACCGTTAAGCATAATATTTCCTTTTCATAAGTCATCATCGCTTCTCGTTATTGATGTCATCAACAAGATTTTATAGCATTATTAGATAAAGCCTATATCAATAAATAATCAATATTTAAGTGATCCTTTAACACTTATTCATGTGCATTCATGAAATGTGAATACAATATCAGAACATGCTTTCTTCTAGCATAACTACCTTAGTGTAAGCTAGTAATTATCAATTCATGTCAAGTTAAACCTTACATTTTTATGACACTTCTCGCACATGCTCACATTCGTACATGAAAATTCACTACAATTGTCCAGGAATTCCTTTAATGGAAAATGACACAATGTGAATCCGAGTTACTTAAACTTTAACAAAGGAACCAGCCCTTCCGCTTTTGCCTTTGGAGCATGTAAATATAATAAAGCTAACACATTGACTGTTTTTCCTATGCATACAATGCATAAAGTTTCTAAAATTAATTTGCCAATGGAATACTTAACATAATCGAGCATGCAAACACATGTTTCCTATTCGAGGAAATATAACATATTAGGCATGCAAAATGTGGTTTATTTTCCTTTAAACTAATGGAATAAAGCATAAGAATACATGCCTTATTCTCCAAATGTTATACCAACATTACCTGTATATATATATATTTCAAGGAAACCAAAACATTACTTTAGCTTTTGTACATGTAATTCAATCTTCTTTCCCAAAGAAATATTTTCCAATGTAAGATAACAGACACATGTTATCATTTCCCCCATACAAATGTATATTCTTTCGAATGAAATCTAATAAAAACATTGCATGCATATACATGATCTTTTTCCGAAAGAAACTAACATAATAATTATGATAGCATAATTAATCACATACTCAATAGATCTTATATCCATGCAAAGAACCTTGTTTCTCTATGATTATACATGCAAGAAGTTGATGCTTGGCTTCCAAGAATTTACCATAGATAGCCTCTTTTATGCATAAAAAATAGGCAACACTAACAAGGTTAACTTAACCTTTAATACACCTAAATCAAGAAGTTGACATAATCCATCTAGCAATGTAATATTTTCAAGAGGTTATTCTTTTCTCTAAGAACAACATAATATTTTCCCAAGAAGCAAGTATTCTTTTCACACAAGATTCAACATGATCTTTTTCAAAGAAAGTATTATGAGAAACTAACATGGGTTCTTCATGACTTATTTTCCAAGAAGAACTCATTAACTTATTTCCCAACCCATGAAATATCTTTAAGAATTACCTTCTTTAATCTATATTAATTTTCAAGAAATTAACTTGGATTTTCTTATCATTTTAATCTATATTCATTTTCAAGAAAATAACTTGGATTTCCTTATCATTTCATACTCATGTATGAAATACCCTTCTTTTAGAAAAAGAACAAGCATCTCATTTTCTTACATAAGATGCATATATATAAAGAAAAGTAAAATTATTTATGTTATCTTTGACTACTGCAGACATCTTTCAAGATACAAATAGCAATCTTTGAAAGAACTAACATGGATTCTTTTCCGAAAAACCAGCACAATAAATTTTTATTTTATCATGGTATATCTCTAAGAATAATATATTTCTAAAAGATTAAAATGATACCAATCTTTTCAAGAACTGACATGGGTTATGTCTTTTACCATGGTATATCACTAAAAACAATATCTTTCTAAAATAGTAACATAATAGCAATATTTATTATTTTCCGAAAAACTAGCACCTTATTTTACCATAGTATATATCTAAGAACAAACGTGGATATTTTTCGTATAACAATTCATATGAAATATTTTATTTTCTTTCCATAAAATGGGTAAAATATTTAAAATAAAACTACTATTTTCCTTAAAAAAAAACATTCATATGTTTCTTTCTCTAAAGAAAAAGGCATAGTTACTTATCTCGTTAGTCGATAAGCCCTTCCTACTTGAAATTATTTTTATTAATTAGAGTGGCCACAATTTTGAGTTGGTGACTTTGACTTTTCACGTTCTTTTTTATTTTTTCCACATAATGCTGTTTGCAAAGGGAATGTAATGGAACAATTGTTTTCTTTTAAATGCCTCTCGAACGCTAACAGGTGGCCAAAGAAGGGACTGAAACCCTCTGGAATAGATTTCTATTCATTTACATATAATAGCCATTCGTAAACCCTACCACGCCTTGGAGAAAAATAAACGGAGTCTAACTATGACTCCCGAAGTCCATTTGAACTCAGTCCAACAGAACTGATATATTTCGATTTCACCGTCATGTCCGAATAAAAAAAAAACCTTCGTGACCCTTTGTCCCATCTGAGCATGGCATGAGACGAGATAAAGTAAAAAAATGTGTTTTATAGGTTTGGAATCTTATAAAAACTTCTTTGAAAGAACCGGTGAAATTCAGGGAAACCATCAACTAGAGAGCCTCTTAATTAACGAATACCAGAGGCTATTATCAATAATTTGTTTGACCTCAAACCGATTCTTGATTTTCTTGATTAAACAGTTAAAGTAAAATAGATTTACCATCTGTAATTATTTAATGTTGAGTAGTTATGTTACATATACCTTTCATGATCTCCCTATTGATGTGCATCTAGAGGTCCTCCTCCAAGTCACTGAAAAATTCTTTGTTACCAGTCATATGGAATGAGGCTCCACTATCCAAATACCGCACACTACCCATCACCAATGTTAGCATGCATGCAATGAGGGTAAAATCCAACTTGAATTTTGAAGCAATAATTTCACCTACTACTCCTCTTGAGATCTTCTTCCTGAACTTCTTGTGCAAACACTTCGTGGCATAGTGTCTAGCTCATGACAATGAAAACATTTAATCTTTGACAAGTCCTTCTCCTTACCATCCTAACCATAATCTAATTTGGATTTGGATTTATTCCCTTTTAATTTATTTTCTTTATCAGCCAAGACACAATTCTCCTCATCATCATGCTTGGATGAGGATTCATATCTGGTTGTCCACCTTAACTCTTCTTGCACTAAGTGAGACCAAAAATTCTCCAGCTCGGGTATCTTCTCCCTCCCATTTACCAAATCCTGGTAGTTGTGCTAGCTCTTGGGAAGGACTAGAAGTTATAGGATGACTAGATCATGTTCAACAACTATAAAACCAACACTCCCAATCTCATCATGACATTGGGTGAACTTTCTCAAGTACTCTTGTATTGTGTCACCCTTTCCATCTTGATTTTTTGAAGTTTGTACTTTATTTCCAACTTCTTGTGGTCATTGTTGTTTTGAAAAAGGTATGTTAAATACTTCCACATTTCATATGGAGTCTCCTTCCTGTGGAGGTTTGAGAAAATATGATCTCGAACTCCTTCCAGTAAGATCCTTATTGCCTTTGCTACATTCTTCTTCCATTATGTTAGAGCTTGTGCATCCACAATTTTTGGTTTCAAAACATTTCTATCAATGTAATTCAAGTTACCCTTGAGCCTCAGACTATAAACCACCAACCTTATCCTGCTGCTAGCCCTAAAGAATAGATCTGCAAAATTCATTCTTCCTGCAAAGATAACTTTGTATTCTTCTCTTCTATAGTGATTTAAGCTCTGATACCATGTATAATTAATTGTAGATTCAAACTTCTAATTTTAATTTACTAAACAATAGACTTGAATCTACTCTACTCATCAGCGGAAACAATTTAAATGATCGTGAAATCACAAAGCATACAAGAGAAAGAATTCGATCAACACATTTGTGAAGTACTAAAAAGGTATGCTTTCGATGATCATTTCAGTGGCTTTTTAGTAGAATTTCTAAACCTTTTTGCATCATGAATTTGGAAAATAATAAAGAATTATAACAAAACATGTGAGAGTTGATATGCAAGACTTAACCGCTGATAATTGTTATTTTTCTGTGCAGGAAAAGGTGAAAACGAGGAGTTGCCGTTCCAAAGGAAAGGACAAAGATGAGATAATTGTTGTCCCTTTGAAGGGGAACCGAATGCAAACAAGGCTAAGCAGATCAAAGCAAATCGGCCCGGAAAAGGAGGAGAAGACACCAGCTCGGCGGAGAAGAAAAGAAAAGATGAAGGATTAACAGTTTGGCGAATCCCTCAGGATCTTTGATCTTGAGGGATCACTGCTTTATTTATCTTGTTACTTGGACATCTCTGCCGTCACCTTTATATAAAGGGACAACACTGTTAGCTTGAAAAGGATACTTTTTATGTAATTTTCTGTTAAAAATCAACTTTGATCATCGAGTCTCGTTGAGAACTGGTTCATTGTACTTTTGTCTTATGCATTAATATAAACTTGGTGATTATCTCATTTCTGCGTCTGGATTAACTTAAGGCGGTGTACCCTTGGAGGCTAAGGGCCCGGCCTCGGAGGACACTTGCTTCTGTATCACTACGATTTGATTTCTGTGTGGTTTGCTTATTGTTGTTATTCGGTAATCTGATATGCTTTATAAGTTGCTATTACATGCTCTGTTAAGATTAAATCATTAAGGTTTTTACAGATAGAATTGTGTATTGACTCTGCATTATGTTACTGATCCTTTCAGAGTTGATTGCATGTTATTAGTCTTAACCGAATATTCTTACTGTTCCGTTACAGAGCTTTTGTACTGAACATTCATGTCATAGATTCATCTGAAGTTGTGTTCTTCATGATTGTTGGATTCAGAAATAATTCTGTTCTATTTGGAAGCACAGTCGTATCCCTGTTAATTAAGATTGATCAGATTACTATTCCAGCGTGTTGTGTGCGTATATGATTTACTAGTGCTGTTCCATAATTTATCAATAGTTAGTGTTGTTCCATTAGTGTGTTCTGCTTAAGAGTGAAAGATTGTTATTTGATTGCGAAGAGTGCATTTGGGTTAATAGATTAAGTTTGGTTACGACTCGCGAGACTTAGTTGTTAGATTGCTGTTCCATTTTAGAATTGCCGTTCCATTCCAGATTTGCTGTTCAATTCTTTATTTGTTGTTCCATTTTGCTATCTTCCGTTCCATTTACTCGCATTTGTTGTTTTGGTGTGAGAGACGATCTAAGGCTGTAGTGAGCTTCGGCATTCACTGTCTAGCTCCCAGACCCGTGGTCTATGCTCTAATTTCCTTTCCATCAGTTTCCAAATGGATGGGTTATCGCTGCCGAACCCTTGACTAATAAGCTGCCTAGTTTTCTGAATGTGTGATTTATTCTTTTGAGGTAACTTAGTTATAGACAAGCATCTGTTTACTCTTGTATTTTTAAACACTGTACTACTAGCATTACTCTGACAAGTGATAGCCTCAGACTGAGACACTCTTTGGAATAACAAAACGCTCCCGGATTGACATATTAATGTGAGGTAATTAGAGGTGAAAGAGACCCTTTTTATAGCTCTACATTTTGGCGCCGTTGCGGGGGAAAGAGTGTAGCCATTTGTCTTTTTCAGAGTAGTGTACGAACCTGCTAGGGAGGAGTTGGATCTTAAAAACGGAAGGTAAGAACCTACGTGCGGAGCATGTAAAAACCCTGCTCCACTGTCCGCTTTCCTAACAGATTTGTTTTTGCTTTGTTTGAATAGAATTTAGTAGTTCATTTGAGTGCATGACTAAGCAGAAAAGACCAGAAAAGAATATCAAACCTCCATCCAAGCCTGAAAAAGCTAAGGGGCCGGTGACCCTTGGCCGAACGACCTTCATAGACGAAATATATAAGAAAACAGAATCTCAGCCATCAGTAGGCCCCAGGAAAATCATTTCTAAACAACCTACTAGTTCCCTTCAGGCCACAGGATCACCATCTGTAGCCTTTGCTGAGGTGCATAGTCAAACTGAAGAGCAGGAATTTCAAGAAATTGAAAATTCTACTCCAGAACTATTGCAGGAAGGGAATTTCAGCAACTTTTGTGAAGGAGAAGGAGAAACAGGGGAAACCGAGGAACCAAAATCTCATATTGGAACAAATCAGCCATTAAATAGCCCAGATAAGGGGAGTGCTGCGAAAATCATTGTTGAAGGAATCCAATCTCCTCAGACATCAGGTATTCTCATTATTCCAGATAAGGGAAGTGCTATTAAAACTATCCCTGTCAAAACCATTCCCTCTCAACCTAGGAATACCCTCCTAGATATCCCAGAAGGTTATTGGCATATATTCGATCCCATGGCTCAGAACCAGCCAACTGCTCAAACCTCTACATTACAATATCCTATAGTGGATTCTGCAACAAATGCACCCATGAAAGCTATCCCTCTTCAGCATATCCCTACATTTCATGGTCTCACATCAGAAGATCCGGATGCATTTTTATTCGAATTCGATGTGTTATGCAGGGGGTATGATTACACCACCGATCCCCAGAAATTGAAATTATTTCCCTCTACATTAAAAGAGGCTGCTTTAAGATGGTTTATGGGACTAGGTGGCGGGGTTATCAACAATTGGGATCAAATGAAAGAATCCTTCTTAAAAAAATATCAGGATTACTGTAGGTCTAGAGAATTAAAAGACGAAATATTCCAAATGACAGCTAGACCGAATGAAACATTGGAGGAGTATGTGGAACGTTTTCAGTACAATCTACAAAGATCTCCTTATGCATCGCTACCTTTACCTAATAACGTGTTAAAAACTGCATTAATAAGGGGCATGAAGGAACAATGGATTGAAACATTAAACATCATGGGAAAAGGGGATATTTATCAAGAGAATTTTGCTGACATCATTGATTTATGTATCAGGAGTTCGAGAGGCAGCACAAGAATAAAACCGATAGAATATGATCGGTTTGCAAGAGATAACAAAGTATCAACAGAAGGAGTAACACGTGTAGAAATTGGAAATTTATTAGAAAATTTCAAAACTGATATTCTGGGGACACTAACTACACAAATTGATATTGTGCAGGCTAAATAGAAGCAGATGGAGGCAGAAAAGAATTTGGCGATCTTCTGCCCCCGATGCAGAAAAAAACATAGCCACAAGGAATGTCCACTGGATACAGTCCAAACATGCGCCATCTGTACAAAAGATCACCTTACGGAGAGCTGCCCCTCACTTCCTGGATTGAAAGCGGTATATAAGGAAGCGAAAGAAGAACCAGAATCGGTATACTTGATCAACCAGCGTCGCCAGTGGCAGCCGAGACAATCTGATATGTTTCCAGACTCAACCTCTTTTTTTCAACCTCCACAGTATAATGCTCAACAATATAGTATGTGGCAAAATCAATCTCAATGCCCATTTTCAAACTGGTCACCACAATCGTTTCCTTCTTCAAACCCATGGCTGAATCAAACAAGCCAATCTGGTTGGTCGAATTTCCCTTACACTCCACCATATTGGCAAAATAGCCCATATCCTTCACAATGGACTCCCCCTACTTCACAAAGTTCACCCTGGCAAACAAGCTGGCAAAGACCGATGCACCAGCCAGCTGGAACTATTCCGCTCCCTCAACCTACTCTGCCAGCATTACAACAAAATCCCCAGTCTAACCTGAGACCGCAACTCCCAGCCCAATCCAATCCCAATCCAAATAACAGACCGGTCCAATCTATCCAAATCATAGAATCACCAGAAATAGGACCCGACCCGAGGGAGTGCAATGATCTTCAGTTAAGATCTGGACGTATAATTGAAACCGAGGGAGATAAAACAATTCATATTGAAGATCAGTTACCAAGAGAACATCAGTTGCAACAAGAGGATGTAAATAAGCAGCAGACTCATAATCAAGCAACTACATCCTCTCCTCCGTTCCCAGAACGATTAGTCATACCTCGACCCATACAATATCCTGACTTTGACATTCTGGGAGAATTACAAAATCTGTACATAAAAATCCCATTCCTCCAAGCCATTCAAGACATTCCCATATACGCAAAAACTATCAAAGAATTGTGCATAAAGAAACCAAGGAGGAATATAACAAATAATCCAAGAGTCCAAGTAGTCGGTACTTTATCTGATCTATTGTCTGGAAAAGAAACACCCCTTAAATATGAAGACCCCGGGAACCCAATTATAACTGTTCAAATTTATGGTCAGACCCTGTCTAATGCCTTAGTTGATCTAGGGGCTGCAATTAATATTTTAACAACCACAACTTGCCAAAAGCTCGGCATTACATCAGTAGAACCCACCTCCACTTTGTTGGAATTGGCTGACCGATCTGTGGTTAGACCGGAGGGTACTCTACATGATGTCATGGTCTCTGTAGAATCCTGGGAGTATCCAACCGATTTCCTGATAATTAATCCAAAAACCCGACTTGATGGACACCCGCTAATTTTAGGTAGACCTTGGCTCGCTACTGCCGATGCCTACATTGGCTGTCGGCAGGGAAATATGACCATAACCAGAGGACCAAATAGCAAGAATTTAGTTCTATATCCTCCAGCGCAACCAAGTGTCACAATAATCAAAACTAATAAGCACCCTGTATCATACCTTACTGATAACATCAGATCTCCATTAACTATACAAGAGGCACTTGATTTTAAAGACCAAACAGAAGATGATGCCATTAATAATTTCATTAGTCAAACTGAATCTCGCACATAGTGTCACATGATAGAAGTAGCATTTGATAATGAATTGGAGGAAGATCCTCTGAAAGATACGCATGACCAAACGATACCTGTTACTTCTGTTGCAAATAGTAAAATTGTGGAAATTGAACCGGGAAAAACTTTAAACATCAATGCCAATCTCACGCCTGAACAAGAAACAAAGCTCATCCATCTGTTAACAAAATATCAAGAAGCATTTGCATGGGATTACCCTGATATGAAAGGAATCGATCCCCAGTTATGTACACACCACATTTATATAGAAAAAGATGCCGGACCTGTTCGTCAGCCGCAAAGGAGACTTAATCCTCATCTAAAGGATGTAGTAAAAGCTGAACTTCAGAAACTTTTAGATGTCAATTTTATCTATCCTATTTCTGATAGTAAATGGGTCTCTCCGCTTGTGGTGGTACCAAAAAAGAATGGAAAATGGAGAATCTGTGTGGATTATAGGGAACTAAATAAGGCAACACAGAAAGATCATTTTCCTCTCCCATTCATAGACCAAGTATTAGATACTTTAGGAGGAAAGAAATTCTTTTCTTTCCTGGATGGCTTCAGTGGATACAATCAGATTCAGATTGCCCCCGAAGACCAGGATAAAACTACTTTTACTTGTCCTTGGGGAACATTTTCCTATCGAGTTCTACCTTTTGGCCTATGTAATGCTTCTGCCACATTCCAAAGGGCTATCCTTAGCATTTTTGCAGATTTAATAAATGATGGACTTGAAGTTTACATGGATGACTTTACACCATATGGAGATGATTTTGATCCAGCACTAGATACCCTAGAAAAAGTCCTACAACGCTGCATTACTACCAGGCTTTGCTTAAGCCACGAAAAATGTTTCATGATGATGACTGAAGGACTTATCCTAGGACATTATGTTTTAGCAGCCGACATTCAGGTAGACCCGGCCAAAATCCAAATACTTTTGCTCATTCCCACTCCTACTACTCAAACAGAGGTACGCAGCTTTCTTGGATTTTCTGGTTATTATAGACGATTTATAGGACATTATTCACACATTGCTGCTCCTTTATATGCACTAACTGGTAACGTTGATTTTCTTTGGACAGAAAAATGTGACCGTGCTTTCGAGGATTTAAAGAAGCTCGTATCCACAGCCCCAGTCCTTCGAGGACCAAACTGGGACCTACCATTCCAGATATCATCTGATGCCTCAGATACAGCCATTGGCGCAGTCCTTGGGCAGGAAAAGGATAAAAAACCATATGCTATCTATTACATCAGCAAAAAATTATCCCCTGCTGAATTAAATTACACTGTTACTGAAAAAGAATTCCTAGCTGTAATACATGCTATTAATAAGTTTAGACATTATATTACAGGTTATCCTGTTATCTTGTATACAGACCATTCTGCCATAAAATATTTAGCAAATAAGCCTGTCACAAATGCCAGAGTAACTAGATGGTTGATTTTATTGCAGGAATTCGATATCAAAATCAAGGATCGGCTTGGCAAAGAAAACCCTGTAGCCGATTTTCTTTCGAGAATACCAAAACCAATCGATGGAGCAGCAGTTGAAGATCAATTTCTGGATGAGCACCTGTTTGCTGTTGCCGTTCAAACACCCTGGTATGCTGATGTTGCCAATTACCTCGCAGTAGGTAAACTACCAAAACACTTAACCCCTAATGAGCGCAAGCAGATTGTTCAGAAGAGTGCTCGATTCTCGTGGATTGGGGGCTATTTGTTTCACACAGGGGCATACATGCATATCAGGAGATGTGTTCGAGAAGATGAAATCTTTGACATCCTAAAAGCCTGTCACGATGGACCGTGTGGTGGACACTTCACTGAGCGTAGAACTGGACATAAAGTATTGCAGATAGGATATTACTGGCCTACGATTTTCAAAGATGCAAAGAAATTTGTCCAAGCCTGTGACAGATGCCAGCGAGTAGGACGACCTGGTCAAGATGATAAGATGCCTCTGAAACCATAGTTAGTCATTGAACCATTTGAGCGATGGGATCTTGATTTCGTTGGACCCATCAACCCATCATCAAATCAGAAAACATATATCTTGGTGGCAACAGAATATGTCACCAAATGGGTTGAGGAAGAAGCATTGCCAAGAGCCACAGAGGACTCTGTCATACAGTTCCTGTTCCATCTATTTGTACGTTATGGCCTTCCAAGGGAAATAATTACAGATGGAGGACCACAATTTGCTGGGAATAGATTAGCTGCAACACTCAACAATTATCACGTCTAGCATAAAATCACTACTCCATATCACCCACAGGTGAATGGGCAGGTAGAAAGCAGCAATAAGATAATAGAATCAATCCTAACGAAAACCATTGCATCACATAGGCGTGATTGGGCTGCCCGACTACCTGAAGCACTCTGGGCCTATAGAACAACATGGAGAAGCACCACCGGTTACTCACCTTATCAATTAGTGTTTGGAAAACAACCCATTTTTCCCATAGAATTCGAAATCCAAACATTACGAACAGCACAGAAAGTTGGCCTAGATCTAAGCGAGGCACAAATCAATCGACTACAACAGATCAATGAATTGGACGAAATTAGGCTCTCTGCACTACAAAATACAGCATTGATTCAACAGCAGCGAGCTAAATGGCATGATGCGCTCATCAAAAACAAAGTCTTCCATGAGGGAGACTGGGCTCTGTTATACGACTCTCGGTTTCAGGACTTCCCTGGGAAACTTCAGACTCGTTGGTTGGGACCATATGAAATCCAGAAGGTGCATGACAACGGAACCCTTACTTTAATTTCCATTGACGGTTCTGGATATGCATTCAAAGTAAATGGCCACCGAGTTCGTCTCTATCGCAAACCACTCACTCGGGAATCCTTCTGCCAGCAGCTACGCCGAGACACTGATATGGAGATTTTAGGAGAGGAAGAGAAATCTTCCTCACCTGTAATTCATTAAGGAATTCATTTCTTTTTACAATTTGTACATAAGTTCTTGTCTTTGAGTCGTTCTTGTACATATGTAGAACTAAATGTTTTCTTGTCATTTTTGCTGTTCCTTTTCTTTCTCAAAATTTTGATTTTTGCCGTTCTGTTTCTAAAAGAATGGCATTTGCGTGTTTTTGCTGTTCCTTTTCAAAAGGAATAGCATTCTTGATTTTCTGCTGTTCCTTTTCTAAAGGAACAACATCTTTGATTTTCCGCTGTTCCTTTTCTAAAGGAACAACATCTTTGATTTTCTGCTGTTCCTTTTTAAAAAGGAACGACTTTGCTTGTTTTGCTGTTCCTTTTCTAAAGGAACAATATTTTGGATTTTTGTTGTTCCTTTTTCAAAAGGAACGGCACTGCGATGTGTTTGTTGTCCCTTTTCCAAAGGCGCAGCATATTTTGATTTCTGTTGTTCCCTTTCCAAAGGAACGACATTTTTGCATCTTTTGCTGTTCCTTTTCCAAAGGAACAACATTTTTGGTTGCTGCTGTTCCTTTTTTTTCAAAGAAACAACATTCTTTTTTTGCTACTGTTCCTTTTTCAAAGGAACGGCATTTTGAGTGTTTTTATAGTATTTTTATTTTTGCTGTTCCTTTTTCAAAGGAACGGCATTTGCATTTTTGCGATCTATCGTCCTTCGTTGTTTCTTTTTCAAAAGGAACACCACTAGCATACTTTTGCTCTCCTTGTGAAACAACTTATTCCTTTTGCTGATCTAAATTGAGGATGCTTCTTGCCCATATTCTTTCAAGTCTTTAAGATACAGCTATGTACTTGTGCAATGAATATAAAATCACAACATACCGAAATCCGCAAACCATAAATCGCTATATTTATAAGGCTCTGCATTAGTAAGAGGACAAAAGGAAGGACATACTTATTTCTTATCTTTTGTTGTCATTGTTTTACTAATTTTGCACTGATTGGTTATCTTTATCATGCTGATCCCTTTAACCCTCTTTGATTATTATTTAGGAATAAGAGCAAAGGGCTTATATATTCCTATTGAGATGATAAGACTTCTTCCACCATTCCTACTCTTAAGGAGTGTTGAACCACCCTTTGTGTATAAATAAGGAAAAGTACTCTATGAAAAAGAAAAAAAATATGTGAACATGATATGTGAGATGTCAAATGCAGGATAGGGGGTCTCATCAAGAGCCAGCCTACCATGATCATGAGGATGGAAGTGAAGTGGCATTCCCACTATGGCCACCACACTAGGGATATGGTCCAAAAGGTATATCAAATAATCGAACCTTGGAACAGGAGGTCTCATCACGAGCCAGCCTGCCCACTTTTCGCTCCTTCCTCGTGAATGGAATTATGGTTAACTGGTCACCAAGCCAACATAATGGTCTACACTTTGACATAACAACATTCCTAAGTATACACAAATGATCATGGTTCCAAGGGTGAAAAAACAACTCTGCCAAGGTTATGGACACCTGTCGGCAGCAGAGCACTGTTAATGGTATTGAAGTCACATTGGTTACACCAATGGGTAAGATACTAATACTCTTTTGTTTATTACATCCTAGGAACTAATCATATATTATTTCCCGATTTATACATCGCATGAACATTTATTACCACCAATCATGGCAAAGGAAGTGACAATGACCACTTGAGATTTGGCAAGTACGACAGACGTCCTATCCACCAGCCTCATATCATATCACAGCAGCCTCTTACGTAATACGTGATCAACTCTCCGCCTCGATTTCGGTAATTCGTTGTCTTTCTAAACATGGCATAATTTCATACGCTGTTCCTTTATGACTCGGTTGCAGATCGGGTGCTGCTCCTTTATTTGACGGCTGGGACAGCCTATCACATTGCGGGGGGGAGGTTAACCTCATTATTCCCTGAATTACGTGTCAGCTCACTATTCGGGAAAGATAGTGTACGACGGTATGGCATGGATTAACGGCATGACATTTCTATTTTTACACAAGTTGCTGTTCATTATCCATTTCTGTTGCATACTCTGTGTTTTTTTTTCGAAATCTTGCGATTATCACCCTCTCTGTGTTTCAAACAGCACAAGCAGTTGCTGTTCCATTGAGAATCCACAGTGAAACCATGGGAGGAAGGGCAATTCGAAGCGAACCTCAGAAGTTGACAATCTCCGCTGCTGCCTGGGAGATCCTGGAAAGAGCAGGATGGCTGAATTATCTCAGTCGCCTGCAGGAGTCTAATGAAACAGTAGCGATGGAATTTTTGCAGAACCTGCAGGAGGATCACTCCACAGTAAGGGGGAAGCAGATAGCGGTCACCGATGATATAATTGCAGAAGCTTCGGGACTACCAGCCACCGGACCAGTATGGACACTAAAGAAGGAAAGATTACAGAAGATCATGGAAATTTTCCAGGACGAAGGCCAAAGCTTGACAATTAAGGGGAAGGGAGTTCTGCCAGCAACGCTAGGAGAACCCTGGACGGAATTAGCAAGAACAGCGCAGAGCTACATCACTTGCAAGGGGAGGAAAGACGTGGTAAGACCACGACATCTTAAACTCTTAGTTGTTTTAAAGCAGAAATGCTCTGTAAATCTACCTGCACTTCTGAATTCATTACTGCATGATGCTGCACGAAGCTTGAAAAAGGCACAGCATGTAGAGTCAGTCGTCAGTCACCATGGGTTAATACGATTAATAGTTAGTCATAGTCTCACCCAGCAACAGAGCAGCTGGGAAGAGCTGATTTTAATGATTGAGGGGGGATTGACAGCACCATCCCCAAAACGTAAACATTCTACAAGCACACCAGAACGTACGGAAAAACGCAAAGAATTAGTAAAACAAAAACATGTTGCTAGTGCATCTGAACGACCAGAAATACACCAGGAATCGGCAAAGCGCAAGCATGCCACCGATACACCCGAACAGCCAGAGAAGCCCAGAAAATCAGCCCGGTTAGCTCGGATACGAGGAAGGCTGGAAAAGCTCCAGGAAAGCACCAGCCAACTAGTGGTAATTGAGGATGAGCAATCCTCACGACTAGAAGTAGAAGAAGAACAAGCTGAAGGAGAAAAGAAAGGAGAGGCCGAGGAAGCCGAGCAATCCAAAGAGGAAAATGAGGAAGCAGCTGAGCATTCGGAAACAGAAACATAAGCTGAGCATTCAGAGGCAGAAGCTGAACAATCCAAACATGAGGGGGAAATGGGACAGAAGGAAGGTAGCCCACCACAAGACCCAGTGGGAGAAGATGAATTGGCCGCAGTCTTGGCCAATATGGGTGAGTATGGCCAACCTTCTAGTCCAGTAGACCTCCACGACAAACCCTAAGAAGAAAACACATCTGAAAAATCACATGCAGTAGAGGCAGAAGAAGGAAATCTGCCTGTTCATGATGAAGAGGAGATAAGAGATACTGAACGGGAACAATCTGTTCCCAAGACACCAGAGGAAATTCCAGAGGGAGTAGGAGCAGAAAAAGCAGTTGCCCAGGAAGAGACGGAACCAGCCAAGGTTCCTACCCCAGAACAACCAGAGCAGAACAACGAGGAAGCACCCCAAGAGAAAGATCCAGAAACTAGTCATGGTCCAAACCGCAGCAGATAGCCTGCTGTTCCTTCTAATGAAACGCTGGAAATTAAGAAATTGCGAAAGGAACAGCAGAAATTATTGAATACAATATCCCAGCTCCGACAGCAAATTAGAATTCTAAAAGCAAACCAGAGGGTAAGAAAGACCGCAGGGAAGAAAAAGAGGGCCATTGCAGTAAAATCCCACAAGGCAAAAAGGCGAAGGACCAACAATCGCCCTGCTGTTCAAAACCCTGCTGAAAATCCAGCTGCTGTTCCAAATGATGCTGAAGAACATACTGCTGTTCCAAATGATGTTGAGGAACAGACTGTTGTTCCATTTGGAAAGGAACATCAACAGACTGATATTCACGTTAAAATAGAAAGGGATGATATGAGGACTAGCGACAAGAAAATCCAGACAGAGGCACCACCCTCAGGGGTAATAAGGGTTCTGAACTCCAAACAGCGTAATAAGAAAGTTCAGGTAAAACTCCCGGCCTCCACTGACCTATGGAAAAAAGATCCGAAGACAAGAACCTTGCATAAGATGATGAAGCAAGCCCAGCAAGAAGCCGAACAACTTAGAGAGCAAACGGTCCCCCGAGAGAAATATGAAGAGTTACAGCAACAAATAAGGAACGTCAATCAATCCGAAAGCCAGGCCTTTGAAGGGTGGTGAAAGGAACAAGAGAAAGTTGCAAAGGTAACCCGTAGACTAGATACTGTTATCAAGCAGATGGATACCTTGTGTTCTTTATACAATGACGTTTTAGCATGTAGGGCCCCTGCCAAAAACTATGCTTTGTTTTTACTAGAACGGTATTTACAATTAAAAATAAAAGCTGTTAAAGCAGGCGCCCCTATACAAATCAACACTGTTAATGACTTTATAGACTGCTGTAAACATTATGGGGTGAAGGTCCAGAGATTGCTTTGTGAATTTTATTTGCATAACCTCGTGCTAGATCAGGAGACTGAATTGAACCCTGGCCCTTTTGTTGGAGACATCCAATTACAAGCATTCATTTCATTCGGGGTTAATTAGATTAAGTGGCTCAAAGCCTATAATACTTTCCAGAGGCAGGAAAATGGCCTAGATTTATGGGTAAGGGCTGAGCCTAGGAACCCAGTGCAGTTGTGGAAAGCACATAGAAACCTCATGAGGACTCTGGGTGTCATTGAAACGTTAGGACCCATGCATGAGGCACTCATTCGACAGAGTTTAGAATATTTTCTTTCCATCAAAGACCTCGCCATTGATGCAGCCAAATTTCGGTACCGAATCTCTAATCCAAACATCCAGCTCAGGGAACCATTTAAGTATGAGAATTTTGAATTAGCTACCAACCGTTTGAACCTCTATGGCGAGAGAATTTTGAAAGCAGGGCCATCCTGGTTAGGATATAGATTTCGCACTCCAATTATTTGGCACCCTGCACCCGGATATCAAGCCTTGTATGAGATGCCTGAGGGGCAAACAGGTCAGTTCTTTGACTATCTAATCACTCATCATGGCTGTAGGCCTCCGCATGAGATTCCTTCTCCAGCCTATTCTCTCACTGCCTTGCATGTCAACTACAATGTTTTCATGAGGGCATGAAACAGGGTAAGCAGGGGGGTGTGTGGAGTACTAAAAAGGTATGCTTTTGATGATCATTTCAGTGGCTTTTTAGTAGAATTTGTAAACCTTTTTGCATCATGAATTTGGAAAATAATAAAGAATTATAACGAAACATGTGAGAATTGATAGGCAAGACTTAACCGCTGATAATTGTTATTTTTCTGTGCAGGAAAAGGTGAAAACGAGGAGTTTCCGTTCCAAAGGAAAGTACAAAGACGAGATAACTGCTGTCCCTTTGAAGAGGAACTGAATGAAAACAAGGCTAAGCAGATCAAAGCAAATCGGCCCGGAAAAGGAGGAGAAGACACCAGCTCGGCGGAGAAGAAAAGAAAAGATGAAGGATTAACAGTTTGGCGAATCCCTCAGGATCTTTGATCCTGAGGGATCGCTGCTTTATTTATATTGTTACTTGGACATCTCCGCCATCACCTTTATATAAAGGGACAACACTGTTAGCTTGAGGATAGATACTTTTTATGTAATTTTCTGTTAAACATCAACTCTGATCATTGAGTCTCGTTGAGAACTGGTTCATTGTACTTTTGTCTGATGCATTAATGTAAGCTTGGTGATTATCTCATCTCTGCGTCTGGATTAACTTAAGGCGGTGTATCCTTGGAGGCTAAGGGCCCGGCCCCGGAGGACACTTGCTTCTGTATCACTACGATTTGATTTCTGCGTGGTTTGCTTATCGTTGTTATTCGGTAATCTGATATGCTTTATAAGTTGCTATTACATGCTCTGTTTAGATTAAATCATTAAGGTTTTTACAGATAGAATTGTGTATTGACTCTGCATTATGTTACTGATCCTTTCAGAGTTGATTGCATGTTATTAGTCTTAACCGAATATTCTTACTGTTCTGTTACAGAGCTTTTGTACTGAACATTCATGTCATAGATTCATCTGAAGTTGTGTTCTTCATGATTGTTGGATTCAGAAATAATGTTGTTCTATTTGGAAGCACAGTCGTATCCCTGTTAATTAAGATTGATCAAATTACTATTCCAGCGTGTTGTGTGCGTATATGATTTACTAGTGCTGTTCCATAATTTATCAATAGTTAGTGTTGTTCCATTAGTGTGTTCTGCTTGATTTTCCTTAAGAGTGAAAGATTGTTATTTGATTGTGAAGAGTGCATTTGGGTTAATAGATTAAGTTTGGTTACGACTCGCGAGACTTAGTTGTTCGATTGCTGTTCCATTTTAGAATTACTGTTCCATTCCAGATTTGTTGTTCAATTCTTTATTTGCTGTTCCATTTTGCTATCTGTAGTTCCATTTGCTCGCATTTGTTGTTTTGGTGTGAGAGACGATCTAAGGCTGTAGTGAGCTTTGGCATTCACTGTCTAGCTCCCAGACCCGTGGTCTATGCTCTAATTTCCTTTCCGTCGGTTTCCAAAGGGATGGGTTATCGCTGCCGAACCCTTGACTGATAAGCTGCCTAGTTTTCCGAATGTGTGATTTATTCTTTTGAAGTAACTTAGTTATAGACAAGCATCCGTTTACTCTTGTATTTTTTAAACACTGTACTACTAGCATTACTATGACAAGTGATAGCCTCAGACTGAGACACTCTTTGGAATAACAAAACGCTCCCGGATTGACATATTAATGTGAGGTAATTAGAGGTGAAAGGAAGTGCTGCACATAGCTCTACAACATTGCACAATGATTTCACGAGGAAATCCACCAATTTAATACTAAAACGCGTGTATATATTCAATATATATATATATATATATATATATATATATATATATATATATATATATATATATATATATATATTGCATTAGTCAGAAAATATGAGATATATATATATATATATATATATATATATATATATTGCATTAGTCAGAAAATATGAGAATATTACAATGCTTTTCTCAAGGCTGAGAAACCTCTAGACTATCTCTATCTATCTCACTACTTCCTAGAAAATACTTGGCTAATACTTAACCAATTTTCTTCTTGCCCAAGTCCCTATTTCCTTGCGCTATTCTTTGGGAATTATCCCCTATTAATTAGGAAAATTATTCATCCAAAAATACACAATCCATCATAAGCCTTCCTCTGGATGCATGCACCACCTGTACAATTTGAATGATTATAAAACTAATATTACACTACCGTTGAACTCCAATCCCAACTATGTAACACATAGGTCACACATGAATGAGTTATTTATGGCTGATTTATTAGCTAACTGGTTGAACACAAAGTACACACCCTAGTATTTGAAATCCCACTAGTTCATCCAACATTTGGAACTAGTTTAACTGACTCTAACTCAGATTTACTGAATTAATTAATTACAACTAAAAATAAACTCAACCTGGGCTCCTACAAAGTACGAGACACTCTACATGAATCAAGTTAGGTCCTTAAATTGAATTAATTGAACCATCTAAGTCAAACTAACTTATTTAAATCGTAATTTTTCATGATATGTGGAGCTACAATTTTAATCTAATTTAATTCAAGGGAAAATTAAATTAAAATATTTCTTTGCACCATTTTCAACATTGATGGCAAATAGAAAACAATATTTCAAGGGAAAGACATGGGAAGGAAGAAAAGGAGAAAATCCATCACAAAGAAAGCCATCATTTGCAAACCCATCCAACACAAAGTATCAACAAGGTATGACACATTCAAAAGGTGATGCTAGAATAAAATGTTATTATTCTAGCAAGCTTGGGCACCTCTCTAGAGATTGCTTTAAAAGAAATAATGACGAATCAAAACATAGAGGTAGAAGGCATATATGTCATTTGCGGATAGAAGAGATGATATGAATCATGATTTCATGAATCTTAGATTGCTTTTTTCAAATGTTTTGTTGTCTTCTGAGACCGATGATGTAAATGCATGGCTCGTAGACTCTAGAGCTTCTATTCACATGTCATGCAATAAACATTGGTTTGAAAACTTTAATAAAACCAACAATGGTGAATTTTTTTATCTTGGGGATGATCGTTTCATTAAAGGTTATAAAAGTCTCAGAATATTAGTTAAATGGAAGAAAGACACATGTATTCACAAATGTAAATTTATATTAAGAAAAATCTGATGTTTGCTTCTACCACAACTAACCATAACTTGAAGGTAGAGTTTGTAAAGTCACACAGTTTGGTGAAATATTTGTAGGATAACTTCAAAGTTGTTGCGACAGGTGTGAGAGTTGGAGGATTATATAAGATTTATGTAACAATAAAAAATTATCAAGCTTTGGCATCTACAACCATGAAAAAAAAATGTCTTTGGAACCAAAGGTATGGCCATCTTAATTATCATGACTTATTGCTACATCATAAACAAAGGATGGTAGAGGGTCTCCCATTATGAAAAAATGAATATGTTGCATGTGAAGGATTCTCTTTAGGGGAAATGCATAGAGTATATTTTTTTTCTAATAATGATGGGAGGAAAAGGGATGTGGTTGAAACTGGTGCATACAAATGTATGTGGGCCTATGAGGACTAGGTCCTTCGGAGTGGTATATTATTTTTTTATTTTCATCGCTGATTGTACAATCTATATATATATATATATATTTCATGCAGAGAAAAAGTGACATATTTTAACATTTTAAAGAATTTAAAATTTAGGAGAAAAGAAAATAGGAAAATACATCAAAATCCTATGATGAGATCAAGGGGGAGAATAGAGATTGGGAAAATTCATCAAATACTGCAAATACCATGGAATTGTACATCAATTCATAGTGCGTCCACAACAAAATGGATTAGCTCAAAGGAAGAACACGACTTAGGTAGAATGCGTGAGAAGTACGATGAAAGGTAAAATTCTCTGTAATTCCTTTTGGGCTGAATATATTAGTACTGTTGTGTATTTAAAAAGTATAAGACCAACAATTTTTTTTTAAATCTTAAGACTCCATTTTAATATTTGTATGGATATAACCAACAATGAATCACTTAAAGATATTTGGATGTAAATCCTTTGCACATATTCCTAAAGAGGATAGGAGAAAACTTGATGCTAAAACCATCAAGCGTATCTTTATTGGGTATTGTTGTGATCATAAGGCATATAAAATATTTGACCCCTATAGACATAAAGTCTTTGGAAGTAGAGATGTATTGTTTCATGAACATGCAAATGAAGGAAAGAGGTATGACAACTATGATGCTTGGCACATTCCTCTTGACCTCTATGATGCCAATGATGAAGCAAAAAGCAAAAAATAGAAGAAACAAGAAGAAACCATCTAGTGGCATGGAGACCTCAAGCAGTGAAATCTCACCCAAAGGAAAATATGGGTCAACCCAAAGCAGGAGATGGAATGAGAGAAATGAACTTCTAGGAAGATCATCATACTAGATTTAACCACATATAAGGTACAAATATTATGCTTTGATGAATAATGTGTTGAATGCGATAGAAATCTTGAACTTTAAATAAGCTAATGAACATGTGGAATGGATAAATGCAATGAAGGAAGAATATGATTCAATAATAAGGAATGAAGCTTGGCAATTAAGTTATTTTCCTAAAAAAAAAATCCATATGATGCAAATTGTTGTTCAAATAAAATTTAAAGTTTATGGAAGTGTGGATAAATATAAATTTATATTGGTTACTAATGGTTATTCAAAAAAATAAGGAATTGATTATGATGAAACCTTTTCACTAGTATCTAAGTTTAATAAAATTAGATTACTAATTGCCTTAGCTACAAAACATAAATGGAAGCTTCATCAGCTAGATGTTAAGTATGCTTTCTTAAATGGGGACCTAAAAGAATAAGTATATCTTACTCATCGAGAAGGGTATGCTAAAAAAGTGCAAGGAAATATTGTTTGTAAATTAAATAAATCATTATACGGGTTGAAACATGCACCAAGATAATGGTATGAAAATATTGATTCTTTCTTTTTTTATAAGGGTTTTATGAAAAGTTAAAGTGATCATAATATCTATACCAAGATAGATAACAAGAGGCATGTTGCTTTTATTTCCCTATATGTTGGTGATCTTATAATAACATGAAATGATTATAAATTGATTGATGAAGTTAAAGGGAATATGTGACAGGTGCTTGAAATGAAATACCTTGGTGAATTGCATTATTGTTTAGGTCTTGAGGTATGGAGAGAAGATGGAAAAATTATGACTACACATGGTAAACATATTATAAAACTTCTCAAAATATTCAAAATTGGTAACTGAAAAGAAACATCAACACCTTAAATCATAATTTCAAATTCGATAGTGATGATGGATTAGGAGAGGTGGATTACACACTGTATCATTAGTTAGTGGCAATTCTGAAATATCTCACTACAAATTGAATATATATTGCATATTTAGATACAATTTTAAGTTAGTTCATGGCCAAGCCTCTTGAAATCCATTGGAAAGTAGCAAATGAGGTCCTCTAGTACCTTAAGGGGACTGTTGATTATGGTATTAAATATACTCATGTTTTTTATGTTGAGTTGACATGTTACCCTAATTCAGATTGGCCCGAAAATCCCGATGAAAGAAGATCAACTTTAGGACATGCATTCAACATTGGATCTAGGATCATGTCTTGGTGTAGCAATAAACAACCAACTATTTCTTTATTGTCAAATGAAGTTGAATATAAAGCCTTGTGTGGTGCTACATCTCAAACAATTTTATTGTGGTAAATTCTTAAATATGGTGTAAAAGAGTAGAGAAATCCTACAGTCATCAAGTGTGACAATCAAGGGTTTTATGAAAATTCAAGTTTATCATAATATCTATACCAAGATAGATAAAAAGAGGTATGTTGTTTTGATTTACCTATATGTTTATGATCTTATAATAACAATAAATGATTATAAATTGATTGAAGAAGTTCAAGGGAATATGTCACAGGTGTTTGAAATGAAAGACCTTGGTGAATTGCATTATTGTTTAGGTCTTGGGGTATGGAGAGATGATGGAAACAATATGACTACACAAGGTAAATATATTAGAAGACTTCTCAAAAGATTCAAAATGGGTCATTGTAAAGCAACATCAATACATTTAAATCATAATGTCAAATTTGATAGTGATGATTGATTAAGGGAGGTGGATGACACATTGTATCATTAGTTAGTGGGAAGTATGAAATATCTCACTACAACTTAAATATATATTTCATACTTAGTTAAAATTTTGAGTTAGTTCATCGCCAAGCCTCTTGAAATCCATTGGAAATTAGAAAATGAGGTCCTCTAGTACCTTCAGGGTACTGTTGATTATGGTACTAAATATACTTATGTTTTTGAAGTTGAGTTGATAAGTTTCTCTAATTCATATTGGGCTTAAAATAATGATGAAAAGAGATAAATTTTAGGACATGCATTCAATGTTGGATCTAGGATCGTGTCTTGGAGTACCAATAAATATCCAACTATTTTCTTTATTGTCAACTGAAGTTGAATATAAATCCTTATGTGGTGCTATATGTCAAACAATTTGATTGCGGTAAATTCTTAAAGATGGTGTAGAAGAGTAGAGAAAGCCTACAATCATCAATTGTGGCAATCAAAGCTCCATCAAATTGGCCAGTAAACCAGTGTATCATTCAAGATCAAAACATATTGACACTCAATATCATTTTGTCAGGGAAAAGATGCATTCTTAAGAAATTACTTTAATTTATTGTAATACCATTGATAATGTGGCTAACATCTTCACAAATATTCTTGGAAAGGAAAAAAATGAGTTATTGAGGGATATGTTAGGTGTGGTAGAAAAACCATTTCTCCATTTAGGGGGAGACATGGAATTAATGGAGAAATATAGTGATTTCTAGATTAATTTATTATTTGTCATTTGTTGTAGTGTTATATTTTTTTCCTTCCTATTTAGGACTCAGATCCTATTTCCTTAGGAGTTGTTCTAATCTCCCAAATAATTTGTATCCCTATAAATGTATGCATGTTTGGATGAATGAAGATGTTTTGGGTGCATTGGGAGTCTCTAGGTGAAGTAGGTCTCACGTGAGAGATGCTCATTATTCACCCTTGTGATTTTAATTTATAAATGTGAGGCAATATGTTTTAAAATTTTAATGTGTGAATCATTGAGCCGAGGGGATCTCCACAACCCATTACGAGGGGGATGGTGTCACAAAATGTTACATTTAAAAATGTTGAAATAATACTTACATTAACAAACTAAAAAAAAATAATAACAAAAAGTCAAATTTTATATACTAAAATAAAGAATTCAATATATATATATATATATTTCATTTGAGTATGTGGGAGATATGTAATTACTTCATTACTTAATATGAAGTTGACAAATGACATGTAACAAATCCAAAAGTATTAATAAAAAAAAAAATCAATCTAGGCCATAAATAAAATACTTCAATTTTAGGTTTATTTTACATCAAACTTTATATAGTGAGATAAAGAAATTCAAAGTAAAGATAAAATAATTTACCTTTTAATAGGAAGGAGATATGTAACTTCTTCATCTCTTAATATGGAGTAACAAATTCCATGTGAAATAATATTATTGATATTACAAGACGTCTAATTCATTCTATATTTGGTTGAAATGTAAAATTTATAATAAAAGAAAGTTTCTTACTATGATTTATAGATAATATAATTTTATCTCAACATTATATGGAGAAAAATAAAATAAGTTTAAGTTAAAAAAATTCTAATATTTTCACTTTCCATTATGAAGGAGCTATGCAATTTATTCCATTCTTAATAACGAGTTCATACATAATATTTAAATAATAATAATAATAACAAAAAAGTTGTTTTATGTGAGTTATAAATGAAATATTTCAATGTGCATGTTATATTAAAATTTTTAATAAGACAAAGATTTTAACATTTAAAAAAATACAAATAACAAAAATAATTCTATATATTATATAAAACAAGTGAAATAAAAAAAATTGTATAGTTAAAACATTTTATTAGTGTGTTGATCCATTTTAAGTCCAAATCTATGAAAGAGGAATCAAATCTCTAGAAGTGAAACCTTTTGTAATGTCTTTGGTGAAGTGACTTGGAAACTTTATGACTTAAGTTTGAAATTTTCTAGATAAATTAAAATTGTAAAAATTATATATTTTGATTGACTAACTAGAATATGTAATTAGTCACATAACTACATTATTTGTTTTCTTGAAGAATGTGACAAAGGCCACTCCGAGAGTTAAAATTATATTTTTAGTCACATAATAATTAAATAAAGTTAGTTATGTCCCAAGAAATTCCAAATAACAAAAAAGAAAATAGTTCCTCATTTTCACCCATTCCCTCTAAAGGAGAGAAGAGAGAGAAGGGAGCGCCAGAAGAATGACAAAGAGAGAAATACTATTGAACTAGAAAGGAACTAGTCGAGATTCCAAAAAATATTAATGGACAGAGATAATCGTTGTTAATCTAGTACTCTTGTTTTGGAGTTACTTTGGGAGAGAGATACTGTGACTACCAAATCACTAGTAGGAGATAAATATTAGTGGATACCCTTGGAAGAGCAGAATATTGCACAAGGCTAGAAGAAGAAATTTCATTGACCTATAAAGATATTGTTACTTGATTGAAAATGGATGATAGTTTGGGGGTATTTAGATAAATATGTAACTTAAGGTTATGTCTGAGGGGGCCTTTGGCATGTTATCAGTGATATTGAGATAAGTATAAAAACCTTGTAATAAGTAAAACAATAATGTAGCTATGTTTTTCTAAGTATAATTATTTGTAGAAAATAGGTTGTAGAAATTGTATGTATTGCTATATTTTTTATTATGTGTGATGAAAGAGTGCAGATACTGGTCAAGTGTAAAAAAATAGAAAAAAGGAAAGAAAGAAAACATGAGAAAAACCTAGAAAAGTACATTGAGAATTGTTAGACATAATATAAAACGATTATTTTTCTGAAAAATAAATAAGAAGTTAATGGTATGGATATTTAATGTTGAGTATGATTATGGATAATAACCATTTTCCTTCCTTAACTTTACAGACATATGTAAAGAAAAAAATATCTGTATGAATAATAGTTTGTTAAAGAGAATGTTAGTGCCTAACTAGTGGGTGGTAAGCCTAACTTTTTAGCACAGTCCCTAGATTGGGGAATAGGAACACTGTATTTATAGAATTAATAAAAAGGAAAAATTAGCTTGAAACCCATTTTAAGACACACAAGGGTTTGGGGAAAAGCTTAAACAAACCCTATCTATTAGGAGAATGAATTTATTTCTTATCTGAAGCATGAGTTCTAACAAATGCAAAAAAAAATACTAAACATCTTGCTATATAAATACCACATCCAATATGAAATGTTTTAGTAAAAACAACAATAAAAAATAAAGGAATGTGATACATATATAATAGAGAGAAAATAATTATACAAAATACTATATATATATATATATATATATATATATATATATATATATATATATGATAATTTAAGTTACAGTTCATAGTTTAACACAATTTGTTGAAATAAATATATTGTTCAAGATAAAACAAGACCACAACATCGATTTAAAATTGTAAAATTTTGACCAAATTTTAATAGAAAAGTTATTGCCATAGCGACCCTAGTTTTCCTTCAAAAATACAATTGGACAAAAAATTGTAAAATAAATTTAATTGATTTTGACCATAAATTGATCTGAAAGGACAATATTAGTTTTGCTAGACTAAGTGTCTTTTTAGTTTATAAACATGTGCATACTTGTCTCATTATTTTTCTTAAGGATTGGGGATTTTAACCATGAATTGTAGATGATTTTAGTGAATTAGAAGCATGAAATAAGAAAAAATAACACTAAAAAGCAGTGTAAAATAAAGAAATAAGTCACTAGATAAAATTTACACAACAGGCATGATGAAGAAGTTCACCCTTCCTTGGCTACATCTACCAGTCCAACTCCCAATGGCATGTCCATCTTTCATTATGCTCAAAATTTTGCAAATACATATAGTTACAAGCCTCTAATGGCTGTTTTTCTACACCAATAGCTCTAGAATGCTCCAATTAGTCAAGAATGACTCTTCATTCACTCTGAATGGGCACAAATTGGGTCTCCTACTCATTTTCCGAGTTACACCTATAAAAGGTCCACTAAATGTGGAGGACTCCGCTTAACTGGAGTCAAAATAGTGGATTCTACCTAAATTTGGGCACGTTCTAAACCTCCTCCGAATTAACCATTTACATTAAATGCATTTTGGTTGGGCACATGACCCACATCACTTGGTTACATAACCGTTGGCAGAACTATAGGCGTAACCATGGGTTGATAAGGTTTAAACTAGAGTTAAAACTGTCAGAGTTATGGCTTAATCACGTGAAGAGTTAACAAACCATTACCATGTGACATCTCGTTGTGGAAATGATGGAGACTGTAGTAGTTAGCTGGCAGGAAAAGCTTTATGTTGAGGTTTCATTGCAATGTCATGTGACCACCTGCAGGGACCGCTGGCTGGTTGGGACTATTGGCGGTCCCCAACCCCCACTTCGCATTGCGTTACACTTTAAATAGAACTTGTGACATAGTAATGTTAAGAAATAATGCATAGCGCAAGTTGTGGAGACTTATGCGTGCATGCCAAAGGTCGCAGGGTCGAGTCTTGTAGACCTCTCCCAAAAATTTTAACATGACATTTGGGGGACCTGTGGCAGCCTCAGGGCTGACCACATGTCACCCCTTGATTGGTCCTTCAATCAAAATGTACAATCTCATTCGAAGAATAGAATGGTGCCAATTTTCATCCATTGATTGGCCTGGAGAAAAGGAATATTCTTCAAAATATTCCTCTTTTTCTGACTGCACATCCACCATGCTGACTGGGCATCGCAGTCAACCCTCTCGCAAATTTTACCTATTTCATATTTTGATCATAACGCGATATATCCCTCATACTATATCAGTTTTTTGAATAGTTTTTGGCACCGGAATCACAAAGACGAGATCTATGAACCCATCCTATTTTCAACCCAATCACGTAACTTTCAATTTTGAGAAAAATTTATGAACTGATGATCACTCCTCCCCTTTGGGAAGCTTTTGGACCCCAAAAGGCTTGATTACTTGTTCAGTAGATGAGGGTAAAAATCCCTCACCTTTCCAACCTCTATCCACTTTTCCTTCTTGGTTTAGTTCCTTTGAGACTAACTCGAAGGTAGTCAACACTTCCCCTCTTGGATTCTCTTGCCCTCCTATCAAGAATCATATCTTCCTTGAGCTCATCTAGAAATTCTGGCAAGAAATCTTCAATAGAAGGTAGTTGAACATCACTTTCTTGATCATCGATCAAAGGTGGCTCATACAAACATAATTTTTCAACATTAAAAACTAAATACATTTTCATATATGAAGGCAAGTCAAGTTGAAATTCATTATTACCAACTTGCTTATGATCTTGAATGGACCATAGAGAATTTGTTCAACCTTTTACCTTCCCCTTGCATCCTTTTTTTTCTAATGTGCAACCATACCTCATCTCCCTCTTGAAACTTGTGATCAACTCTATGTCTGTCATGCCTCTCTTTGTATTTGATTTGACTTTTCTCAAGTTATTCTTGAACTTATTGATGTATAATATAAATTTTCTCAATGAACTTTTGAGCCTTATCAATATCACTATGGCCATCAATTGCAAAATCCTTACCAAAGATGAAGTCTAATGGAGATTTTGGAAAATAACAAAGCATACTTCAAAAGGTGATGTCTAAGTTGAAGAATGCTTTTCCCGGTTGTAAGCGTGTTGAATGTAATGCAGTTGCTCATCCCACAACTTAGGATGTTTGCTACAATATCCTCTCAATAGATGCATAACGGTTCTGTTCACCACCTCGGTTTGTCCATTAGTTTGTGGATGAAAAGAAATATTCTTTTTCAACTTTGTGTCCATCATACTCCATAGATTGGACCAAAAATTCCAAATGAACCTAGAATCCCTCTCACTAACAATAGAAGTTGGAAATCCAAAATGAACCCAAACATGTTGAAAATAAAGTTGAGTAGTTTGTTCAGCAGTAATGATTTTCTTACATTGGCAGAAGTATACACACTTTACTGAATCTATCCACAACTACATAAAGATAATCATGCTATTTTCTTAACATAGATAGACCTCCAAAAAAATCCATGGAGACACTCTCCCATGGCCTTGATGGTACTGGTAGTGGCATGTACAACCCAAGCTTCCTATTACTAGGCTTACTTGTTGCACACATAGAACAACCTTTTATAAAAAATGACACACTATCTACCATGCAAGGCCAATAACAATACTTTTGTAAATGCGCCACTATTTTAATTACCCCAAAGTGTCTAGCAATAAGATATGAATGAGATTCTCTCATGACACTTAGCCTCTCTCCTTTTGGTATACACATCTTGCCCAAATGAAACAACAAATTGTTATGCATGTGATAATATTTTTCTTCCACTTGATTCCCTTCAGTCAAATTAGCATATACATCTTGAAAATCAACATCATGTGCATATTGTTCTATGTAACTCTCATGTGCAATATAATCATTTTTTAGTAAAGTAGATGCACTAATGATTGGTCTTAAAAGCATATCAAAAAATTTATTGAAAATACCTTTCTTGTACCTTATAACCAAGTGAAACTGTTGAAGAAATCCCATCTACCTGAAATGTATTTATTGTTGTAATTTTGTTTGCAACTACAAGTACTCTTATGGTTGGTGATCAGTATGCGCAATCGTCTCTTTACCCATCAGGTAGTGTTTCCACTTCTTGACGCTTTGTACCAATGCATATAGTTCTTTTTCATATGTAGGTTAATTAGTTACATCACCATTAAATGTTTCAGAATGAAAAGCGATAGGCTTACCATGCTGCAAAAGTACTGCTCCCATGGCATAATGACTAGCATTGATTTGAATCTCGAATGGCTGTCTCTAGTTTGGTAATGTAAGGACTAGAGCTGAACTGATCTTTTTTTTTTAAAGCTTTGAAAGATTGTTGTTGTTTGCCTCCCCATTTGAAGCCTTTCTTCACACTTGTCACTGCATGCATAGGAGCTGCAATGGAAGAAAAGTTAGCAATAAAATTTCTCCAATACTGAGCTGCACCTAAGAAACTTCTTACCTCGGTTACTATTTTGGGTGTGGGCCAATTCACAATGGCTTCCACTTTAAAAGGATCAATTCTCAACTGTACTCCTCCTACAATATGTCCCAAATAAACCAAGGAAGTCTTTCCAAACTCACACTTTGACATCTTAAGAAACAATTTCTCTTTCTTCAAAACATCAAGCACTCTATTCACATGCAAGACATGTTCTTCTCTTGTTTTGATGAAAATTAATATGTCATCTATGTACACAATCACAAAGTCATCAAGGAATGGATGAAAAACACTATCCATAACACACATGAAAGTTGTTGGTGCATTACACAAACCAAATGGAATAACTAACCACTCAAAGAATCCTTATTCAGTTTTGAATGTTGTTTTCCATGTATCACTTTCTGCAATTCTTACTTGAAGATATCCACTTCATAAATCTAACTTAGTGAAAAAAAATTCTTCTTTCAACTGATCAAGAAATTCATTTATCCTTGGGAGTGGGTAACGATTCTTTACCGTAATCATGTTCAAAGCTCCGAATTCTACACACATGGGCCAAGTCCCATCTTTCTTTGGAATCAAGACTATGGGTGAAACACATGGCGAAGTGCTTGGCCTTATGATTCCTTTTTCCAACATATCTTTGATTCGCTACTTCATTTCAGAATTCTCCATTATCGACATGCAATACATACCGATGTTTGGAAGAGGACAATCTTGCTGCAACTCAATCTCATGTGGAATCTCTCTTTTTGGAGGCAATATTGTTGGCTCCTGAAACATTTTATGAAGTGCATCAACTACATCATATAAATATGATTTAAGCTTAGGATCAAATCCCTCAAATTATTCATGATTAACATCAGCTTTAGGCTTAATCATTATAAGAACAAAATTCTCACTTGAATTTACTAGCCTCTTTCCCTTTCCAGCATTTAACATAGAAATATTGGTCTTCTTGCTATGTGCTCTAACAATGTACTCCTTGCCATCTTTGAATAAATGGTATTTGTTCTCATGGTGATGGAAGATATCTTTCCTGTCATACAAGTAAGGACTCCCCAACACAATACCTATTATGTCAAGCAGAAGCACATCTAATTCAACTGTGTCAACAAAATGCATAGTGAATGCAAACCACAATATGCATTTCTTTGAAACCTGTAAATTTTCATCCTTACAAATCCAACCTAATGGATATGGTTTTGGATGTGGTAAGGTATCAATGTTAAGTTTATTGACCAAGTATTCAGAGATTAAGTTTTCTTGTGACCCACTGTCAAAAAATGTGTCAATCTTGGTATGTTTGGATATGACCCTCACATGAAATAGTTCAATTATTTCTTCTTCATTTGGAGCATGTATGTGCTAGTTTGATGTACTAGTACTAGGTTTAGTTTCAATTTATTTTCCCTTCATTTTCTTCAATCCCATGGCTGTAATCTTAGATTCATCACCTGAATAGTCTCCTAAATCATGTTGAGTTGTAGCTGTAGTTTTCTGTTTCCCTTTGTTATTGTATTTCTCAGGCCTCATTTGAGGATGTAATTTCCAACAATGAGTTTCATCATGACCCTCTTTTGAACAATGTTTACAAACCACTTCCCCCCCCTATTTATTAACAGATGAATTCTTTTTTATTTTACCTTTTGAGGTCTTCTCTTTGTTTTTACCCTTAAAAGGTTTCTTTCTACCCTCTTCAGAAATGTTCTTCCCTCTAGCTTTTGGATGTGTGGCCTGAACACATACCTCATCTAGACTTGTGGGGTTAAACATGATAATAGTATGTTTTAAGTAGCTATGTAAGCCTATTATGTACTTGAGAAAATGATCTTGGCTATGCAAATATACCCCTAGTAAGAGAACTCTTCTCCTAAATTCTTGGGCATATTCTTGCACATTTTGTCCCTTCAATTGCCTAAATTTTTTACTGTTCATTATGGATTTCTGCATATGAGGTAATGGATAAAACTATTGTTTTATAGTAGTAAAGAAATTTGACCATGATAGAATAATCTTACCATGTTTCTTGATCTCCTCCTTTGTCTTGGATTCCCACCAAAAAAGTGCTACACCTTCCATTCTCAATTAAGCTAATTGGATTTTGGTATCATCATCTTGAAGGTTTTGGATTCTCAAATACACCTCCAATTGCCTAATCCAATTATCAATATTTTCTACATTGATTTCACCATTAAAAATTGGAAATTCAAACTTAACATCATGTTTAAAAAAAATACTTTTACCAGTGTTCTTTGACTTGTGTGGCTGATGTACTAAAGAAAAAATAGAGGATGATGATGATCAGGGTGAGGATGATGCCTCTCCATTGCCTCCATTTCCTCCATTTCCCTTCTTTGACTTATCTTCATCATTGTGACCTCCTGAAGATCCATGTCCTTCCTTGTGAATTTTGGATCCTTCTCCATCCAGTCTCTCATTCCTTTCTTGATAAAGGATTCTAACCATCTCAGTCATGTCAAGGAATGCTTTCCTGAACACTCTTTCTTCCTCTTTTGGATCAAATTCTTCATGGATTTCTCCTTCTCTATGGGACATACATAATGTAGCTTGTTCTTCCTTAGGAGGTGAAATAGGTGGTGGAGATTGTGGAAATCTTTCTCTCCTTTTCTTTGGCTCTTCTTGAGACCCTTCTGATCCCACCAATTTGCCTTCTCCTCTTTTAAGCTTGAGCCTAGTAAGCATCTAAAAACTTGTAAATAGTTAAAAAACTCTTTGCACTAAACAACACTAGAGAATAAAATCAGGCTCTCATACCAATCTGATATGAAAGGATTGTATTATTTTTACTTTTCTAAGCGTCTTTTGAGTTTATAAACATGTGCATACTTGTCTCATTATCTTGCTTAAGGATTGAGGATTTTAACCATGAATTGTAGATTATTTTAGTGAATTAGAAGCATGAAATAAGCACAAATAACACTTAACAACAATGTAAAATAGAGAAATAAGTCACCACATTAAATTTACACTGTAGGCATGATGAAGAAGTTTACCCCTCCTCGGCTACATCTACTGGTCCCGCTCCCATTGGCATGTCCATATTTCATTATGCTCAAAACTTTGCAAATACATGTATTTGCAGGCCTCTAATGGTTGTTTTCTCTACACCAATTGTTCCATAATGCTCCAATTAGTTAAGAATGACTCTTCATTCATTCTGAATGGGCAAAAATTGAGTCTCCTACTCATTTTCGCAGTTACACCTAGAAAAGCTCCACTAAATGTGGAGGACTCCACTTAACTAGAGTCAAAATAGTGGATTCCACCTAAACTTGGCCGTGTTCTAAACCTTCACCGAATTAACCATTTACATTCAATGCATTTTGGTTGGGCACATGACCCACATCACATGGTTAAATAACCATTGGCGGAACTATAGGAAAAACCATGGGTTGATAAGGTTTAAACTGGAGTTAAAACCATCGGAGTTATGGCTTAACTGCATGAAGAGTTAACAAATTATTACCATGTGACATCTCATTGCGGAAACGACGGAGATTGTGATAGTTAGCTGGCGGTTGAAGTTTTATGTTGAGGTTTTGTTGCAATGTCATGTGACCACTCGCAGCGACGGCTGGCAGGTTGGGACCGCCAATGGTCCCCAACCACCACTCCACATTGCATTACACTTTAAATAGAACCTGTGACATAGTAATCTTAAGGAATAATGCATAGCTTGGGTGGTGGAGACTTATGCGTGCAGGCTGGAGGTCGCGGGGTCGAGCCCGATAGACCTCTCCCAAAAATTTTAACATGAAATTTGGGGGACACGTGGCCACCTTAGGGTTGGCCACATGTCACCCCCTGATTGGTCCTTCAACCAAAACATACAATCTCCTTCGATGAATAGAATAGTGCTACTTTTCATCCATTGATTGGCCTAGAGAAAAGGAATATTCTTCAAAATATTCCTTTTTGTTGACTGTACATCCACCATGCTGACTGGGCATCCCAATCAACCCTGTCGCAAATTTTACCTATTTGGAATTTCGATCATAACATGATATTTCCCTCATACGACATCAGTTTTTTGAACCATTCATGGCACCAGAATCAGGAAGATGAGATCTATGCAACTATCCTAGTTTCAGCCCAATCCTGTAAATTTCATTTTTGAGAAAAATTTATGAACTCTTGATCATAAACTAAAAATAAGAATCATGGCCAAAGTAATCATAGTATTTCCCAATGAAAGAAACAAATATAATAGTTAATGGTAGAAAATAACCTAAAGGCTAACTTCCAGTCAGAATGTATAAGCATAACAACAAAAAAAGTTCATTTCTTCCTTGACAGTAGAGCTAGGTTTAATGATCGTCCAATGGGGAACTAGAAAAAGAAGTAAAATATAAATTAAAATAATATCTTCAGGAACTTGGATGGGAGTCGTCATCAAGATATTGAGTAGAGGACTTGCCTTATAGTTGAATTCACTCCAAATAATACAAGGGTTTGTCGGAAAGGCAGAGAGGAGAAATAAAAAACACCACAAATAATTCACACACAATAACACAAGTTGCGGCTCTTACGTTGATCACACAAACTTGATTGATATGAATTACAATGAATCAGTAAAGGGTATTTAAACCTTTTCAACTAGTGACTCACCTAATATAATTTTACATGCAACTACTCACTAAATTCATATATTACTTGAAATCAACTTGACTCAATGCTAAGTTAACTGAATCTCTAAGTATATAAAACTCTTAATGCCAGAGTAATTAGCTTATTTTAACACTCCCCCTTAATTACGACCGTATGACTCAACATAACTCAAACATGAATTAACTATACCTGTTAGGATTACAATATAAATTGACTCAAATATAACCAAAACATGCATGTTGGTCTATGTCTCAACTAGGCTTACAATGAATCTAAAATTTTACATATTTTCATTTTATTTTTCTCAGTTTCAAAATTTTATATCCTCGAAATTTATTCATTCTCTATTGCACTTTCTTGATGTAGGCTCCACATTTCCTTACTTGCAGCTGTTGTAATTTTTCTTTGACTTTTCTTGAATTTTTGCTAAAAAATAATCCCATCTTGTCTTATGCAAATTTCTATTCAAATATTATTTCAACCATGGACTGCTTCCACAACATTACAATTTTAAAATGTCTTCTTTTGTATGCTTCTTACACTTCATATTCCTAAATTTATTTCTACCATATTTCTTGATAGCAAAATCTTATCTCTTCTTGACACCATTGCAGGAACAATGGATTTAATGCATTTTTCCTTGTTTTCAGAATCTTTGATATCATTCTCTTGAAATTCATCATCATGTTTTTCTTCTTTCTTCCTATAATACACACACTCAAGACCATTATTCACCATTTCATTCACTGATTTTATTCTAGCTGCTACTTTAAGACTCACATCAATCCGTTCAATTGGCTTTTGAATCCATTCTTCAATGAGCTTCAAATATACATCAAATTTATTAACAACCTTGATTTCAAATTATGCTCCCATGCTATTTTGGGTACGTTCATATTCGAAAAAAATGTTAGAAACATCTTTATTATGCTCTTCAATGAGAGCTTCCTGCTATACCTCTTCCTTCTATGCCTTCTTTTCCACTGTTTTAAAAACCTTTGTGGCTACAAACATGTTTTCTTCCACTTGGCTTCCAAACACGAGTGGGATTTTTATCAGTAAGTAACAACATATCAATATATTCTTTCTATTTCAACATGTGCAACCACTCATTACTAGTTAATGGTTATGCATCAAATTTAAATTCAAAAATTATAGTTTTTGGATCCACCAAACAAATTTATGATCTATTGATATCTTTATCTAATCCAAACTCAGTTTTTGCTTATTCACACACTATTTCATGAGCATTTCCAACTGCTTAATAACTTGTTGTTATAGTGGGAGCTTCAAACTTCAATTTTTCATAAAATATGGCCCTTACAATATTACCATAACCAATCCTTTTTTAAAAAATGAAGCCACATATATCATAAACATAATGTTCATCCACCCTATGGTGGGATATCCGAGCATGCAACTGCTCATTGTAAATTTCATTGAAAATTTTATCTTTACCAAATTCATCAACTGTAGTTGGATTTACCAATGAAAATATTACTTTGTTGTCATCATCCTCATGTGCTTCATCATAGAGGGATTCACCATATTTCACACCTTCCACGTTATAGTGGAGTGCTTGAGCATTGAGATGATCATGCTCTGCTTCAAATACAGAGTCTTCAACTTCTCCCTTTGTAATCTCTGTTGCATCTTCTTCATACATATGCATGCTTGCATATTTGGTTTCACCATCATTTGCACCATCCATATTATAGTGGAGTGCTTGATCATGGATATTATTTTACTTCATTTCACATGCAGATGCTTCAACTTATCTCTTTGCAATATTTGTTGCATATTCTTCATCCATATGCATGCTTGCATAATGGGTTTCACCATCATCTCGACCATCCATATTATAGTGGAGTTATTGAGAAATGATATGCTTTTTCTATGCTATAATAACCCTAAGGGTTCATTTTGACCATAAACTAACAATAATAATCATGGCAAGAGTGGTCATAATCTTTCCCACTGAAAGAAAAAAATATAATAGTTAATGGTAACAAAAACCATAATGGCTAACTTCTAGTCAGAATTTATGAACATAATAGAAACCAAACTTAAATTCTTCCTTAAAAGTAGAGCTAGGTTTAATGATCATCCAATGGGGAACTAGAGAAAGAAGTAAAACAAAAATTAAACAAAAAAATTCAGGAACCTAGATGGGAGTTCTCATCAAGATATTGAGTAGAGGACTTGCCTTATAGGTGAATTCGGTCCAAAAAATAAAAGGGTTTGTTGGAAAGACAGAGAGGAGAAAAAAAAATAACACAAATAATTCACACATAATAACACAAGATGCGGTTCTTCAATTAATCACACAAACTTGATTAATATGACTTACAATGAACTCAGTGAAGGGTATTTAAAACTTTTCGTCTAGTGACTTGCTTAATATAACTTGACATGCAACTACTCACTAAATTCATATATCAATTAAACTTGACTTGAGTCAATTCTAAGTTAAATGACTCTCTAAATATAGAAAATTATTGATGCGTGAGTAATGGGCTTATTTAACACTCCCCCTTAATTACGACTATATGAATCAACATAAATCAAACATGACTTAACTATGCCTTCTATGTTACAATATAAATTGACTCAATTGTGACTCAAACATGCTTGTTGGTCTATGTCTTCGCTAGAATTACAATGACTAAACTTTTAAATCTTTGCATTTTATTTTTCTTTTCTTCCAAATTTTACATTCTCAAAATTTCTTCATTCTCTGTTGTGTCTTGTTGTAGGCTCCATATTTCCTTACCTGCTGCTGCTATAATTTTTCTTTGACTATTCTTGAATTTATGCTAAAAACAAATTGTATCTTGTCTTCTACACCTTTCTGTTCAAATATTCTTTCAACCATGGACTGTTTCCACAACATTAAAACTTCAAATTGTCTTCTTTTCTCTCCATCTTGCGCTTCATATTCCTGAATTTCTTTCTACCATATTTATTGATAGAATAATATTATCTCTTCTTGACTCCATTGCATAAAAATGGTTTTAATGCATTCTTCCTTGTTTTTAGAAACTTCCATATCATTCTCTTCAAATTCATCATCATGTCCTACTGCTTTCTTCCTGTAATTTGCACACTCAAGATCATTATTCACCATTTCATTCACTTCATTTATTCTAGCTGCTGCTTTAAGACACACCAATTTGTTCAATTGGATTCTAAATTCATTCTTCAATAAGCTTCAAATATGCATCAAATTGATTAACAACCTTGATTTCAACTTCTACTCCCATGCTATTTTGAGTACCTGCATGTTTGAAAACAATGTTAAAAATATTCTTATTATGATCTTCACTGAGAGATTCCTGCTCTACCTCTTCCTTCTTTTCTATTTCTTTAAAAACCTTTGTTGCTGCAAACATGTTGTATTCTACTTGGATTCCAAATAGAAGTGGGTTTTTCTCACCAAATAAAAACATATCAATATGTTCTTTCTGTTGCAACAGATGCAACCACTGATCATCAGTTAATGGTTCTACATCAAATTTACATTCAATAATTCCAGTTGTTGGATCCACCAAACTACTTTCTGCTCTATTGATAGCTTTATAAAAGCCAAACTTAGTTGTTTCTTATCCGCACACTGCTTCATGAGCAGTTCCAACTGCTTCATAACTTAGTGCTACAGTGGTAGCTTCAACCTTAAATTTTTCATCAAACATTGCACTTATAATATTACCATAATCAACTTTATCTCCCATGCTATTTTGAGTACCTGCATATTCAAAAAAATTCCTAAAAACATCCTAATTATGATCTTCAGTGAGAGATTTCTGCTCTACACCTTCCTTATCTACCTTCTTTTCTATTGTTTTACAAACATTTGTTTCTGAAAACATGTTGTCTTCCACTTGTATTCCAAGCATAAGTGGGTTTTTCTCAGAAAATAACATCATATCAATATGTTCATTCTGTTGCAACATGTGCAACCACTCATCACCGGTAAATTGTTCTACATCAAATTTAAATTCAACAATTCAACTTTTTGGATCCACCAAACAAATTTATGCTCTATTGATAGCTTTATATAAGCCAAACTGAGTTGTTTCTTATTCACACACTGCTTCATGAGAAGTTCCAACTGCTTCATAACTTGCTGCTATAGTGACAACTTCAACCTTCAATTTTTCATCAAACATGGTTCTTACCATATTACCATAATCAATCCTTGTTTCAAAAAGGAAACCACACAAATCATAAACAGAATTTCCATCCACCCTATGGTGGAATATTTGAGCATGCATGTGGTCATTGTAATTTTCATTTAAAATTTTAGCTTTACCAAATTCATGAGCTGCGGCCGGATTCACCAATGCACATCTCAGTTTGCAGTCATCATCCAATTGTGTTTCATCATAGTGGGATTAACCATATTCCACACCATCCACGTTACGGTGGAGTGCTTGAGCATTGATATTCTCATGCTCTGCTTCACATACAAATTCTTAAACTTCTCTCTAGGAAATCTCTGTTGCATATTCTTCATCCATATTCATGTTTGCATAATGGGTTTCACCATCATCTGCACCATCCATATTACAGTGGAGTGCTTGAGCATTGATATTCCCTTGCTCGTCTTCACATACAGAGGATTCAACTTCTCTCTTTGCACTATTTGTTGCATTTTCTTCATCCATATGCATTCTTGCATGGGTTTAACCATAATATACACCATCCATATTACAGTGGAGTGCTTGAGCATTGATATGCTCGTGCTCTGCTAAAATAACCCTAAGGGTTGATTTCAACCATAAACTAACAATAAGAATCATGGCCAGAGTGGTCATAGTCTTTCCCAATGAAAGAAACAACTAGAATTTATAAACATAATAGAAACCAAATTTCATTTCTTCCTTGAAAGTAGATCTAGGTTTAATGATCGTCCAATGGGAAACTAGAAAATGAAGTAAAATAGAAGTTAAAAAAAATAAATTCAGGTACCTAGATGGGAGTCGTCATCAAGATATTGAGTAGAGGACTTGAATTATAGGTGATTTAGCTCCAAAGAATCCAAGGTTTTGTTGGAAAGGTGGAGAGGAGAAATACAAAATAACAAATTATTCACAGACAATAACACAGGTTGTGACTCTTCAATTGATCACACAAACTTGATTGATATGACTTACAATGAACCTGGTGAAGGGTATTCAAACATTTTTCATTGGGGACTCGCCTAATATAACTTGACATGAAACTACTCACTAAATTCATATATCACTTAAACTTGAATTTAATCAACACTAAGTTAAATGACTCTCTAAATATAGCAAACTGTTGATGTGAGAGTAATTAGATTATTTTAACACCCCCCCTTAATTATGACCGCATGACTCTACATAAATCAAACATGAATTAACTATGCCTACTAGGTTTACAATATAAATTGACTCAATTATCACTCAAAAATGCATGTTGGTATGTCTTAGGTAGGCTTACAATGACTCTAAAATTTTACATTTTTGCATTTTATTTTTCTCTACTTCCAAATTTTATATCCTCGAAATGTTTTCATTCTCTGTTGCATTTTCTTGCTGTAGGCTCATTATTTCCTTACTTTCTACTGCTGTAATTTTTCTTTGAATTTTCTTGAATTTGTGTTAAAAAACAATCCAATCTTGTCTTCTACACCTTTCTCTTCAAATATTATTTCAACCATGGACTACTGCCACAACATTACAACTTCAAACTGTCTTCTTTTCTCTGTTTCTTGGGCTTCATAATCATGAATTTCTTTCTACCATATTTCTTAATAGGATAATCTTATATCTTCTTGACTCCATTGTAGAAAAGTGGTTTTAATGCATTCTTCCTTGTTTTCAGAAATTTCCATATTGTTGTTTTGAAATTCATCATCATGTCATGCTGCTTTCTTCCTGTAATAGCACAATTAAGATCATTATTCACCATTTCATTCAATTCATTTATTATAGCTTCTACTTTAGGACTCACATCAATTTTTTCAATTGGCTTCTGAATCCATTCTTCAATGATCTTCAAATTTTCATCAAATTTATTAACAAAATTCATTTGAACTTATGATCCCATGCTATTTTGAGTACCCACATATTAAAAAAAATGTTAAAAACATATTTATTATGCTCGCCAATGAGAGCTTCCTACTCTACCTGTTCCTTCTCTACCTTATTTTCCACTATTTTACAAACCTTTGTTGCTGCAAACATGTTTTCTTCCACTTGGATTCCAAACACAAGTGGGTTTTTCTCACCAAATAACAAGATTTCAACATGTTCTTTCTATTGAAACATGTGAAACCACTGATGACCAATTAATATTTTTGTATCAAAATTTAGATTCAACAATTCTAGTTGTTGGATCCACCAAACAAATTTCTTCTCTATTGATAGCTTTATCTAAGCCAAACTCAATTGGTGCTTGTTTTCACACTGCTTCATGAGTAGTTCAAAATGCTTCATAGCTTGCTGCTAGAGTGGCAACTTCAACCTTCTTTTTTTCATAAAACATGGCACTTACAATATTACCATAATCAATCCTCGTTTCAAAAGGGAAACCACACATATCATGAACATAATGTTCATCCACCTTATGGAGTGATATTAGAGCATGCATGTTCTCATTGTCAAATTCATTGAAAATTTTAGCTTTACCAAATTCATCAGCTATGTGTAGATTCACCAATGCACAGATCGCTTTGCAATCATCATCCACATTTTTTTCATCTCAATGGGATTCACCATCTTCTGCACCATCCACTTTACGATAGAGTTCTTGAGAATTGATATGCTCATGCTCTACTTCACATACATAGTCTTCAAATTATCTCTTTGCAATATATGTTGCATGCTCTTCATCCATATGCATGCTTGCATAATGGATTTAACCATCATCTGAACCAACCATATTACAATGGAGTGCCTAAGCATGAATATGCTCTTGCTCTACTTCACATACAAAGGCTTCAACTTCTCTCTTTACAATCATTGTTTCATGTTATTCATCCATATTCATGATTGCATAATGGGTTTCACCATCATCTGCACCATCCATATCATAATGGATTGCTTGACAATTGATATGCTCTTTCTCTGCTAAAATAACCCTAAGGGTTGATTTCGACCATAAACTAACAATAAGATTGACGGCCACAATGGTCATAGTCTTTCCCAAAGAAAGAAACAACTAGAATAGATTATGTTAATAAAAACTCTAAATGCTAACTTCCAGTTAGAAGTTATAAACATAACAGCAACCAAAGTTCATTTCTTCCTTGACAGTAGAGCTAGGTTTAATGATCGTCCAATGGGGAACGAAAAAAGAATTAAAATAGAAATTAAAAAATTAAATTCATGAACCTATATGGGAGTCGTCATGAAGATATTGAGTAGAGGACTTGCCTTATAGGTGAACTCGCTCCAAATAATCCAAGGGTTCATTGGAAAGGTAGAGATGAGAAACAAAAATAACACAAATAATTCACACACAATAACAAAAACTATGACTCTTCAATTGATCAAAAAAAATTGATTGATATGATTTACAATGAACCCGGTGAAGGGTATTTAAGTATTTTGGACTAGTAACTTGCCTAATATAACTTGACACGAAACTACTCACTAAATTCATATATCACTTAAACTCGACTTGACTTGACGCTAAGTTAACTCACTCTCTAAATATAGAAAACTAATTATGTGGGAGTAATTCACTTATTTTAACACTCCCCCTTTATTACGACTGTATGAGTCAACATAACTCAAACATGACTTAACTATTCTTGCTAGGCTTACAATAGATTTTGAATCAATTATCACTTAAACATGCATGTTGGTCTATATCTTAGCTCGACTTACAATGAATCTAAAATTTTACAGCTTTGCATTTTCTTTTTCTCTGCTTCCAAATTTTATATCATGAAAATTTATTCATTCTCTCTTGTGTTTTCTTGTTGTAGGCTCCATATTTCCTTACTTGTCGCTGCTATAATTTTTCTTTGACTTTTCTTGAATTTGTGTTAAAAAACAATCCGATCTTGTCTTCTACACCTTTCTATTCAAATATTCATTCAACCATGGACTATTTCCACAACATTACAACTTCAAACTTTCTTCTTTTCTCTCCTTATTGCGCTTCATATTCCTGAATTTATTTTTGCCATATTTCTTGATAGAAAAATCTTATCTCTTCTTGAATCCATTGCATAAAAATGGTTTTAATGCATTCTTTCTTGCTTTCAAAAACTTCAATATCATTATGTTCATATTCATCATCATGTCCTACTGGTTTCTTCTTGTAGTCCACAAAATCAAGATCACTATTCACCATTTCATTCACTTCGTTTATTCTAGCTGCTGCTTTAAGACACGCATAAATTTGTTCAATTGGCTTCTGAATCCATTTTTCAATGAGCTTCAAATCTGCATCAAATTTATTAACAACCTTGATTTCAACTTTTTCTCCAATTCTATTTTGAGTACCTGCATATTCAAAAACAATGTTAAAAACATCTTTATTATGCTCTTCAATGAGAGATTCTTGCTCTACCTCTTCCTTGTCTGCCTTCTCTTCCATTGTTTTTACAAACCTTTTTTTTCTGCAAACATGTTTTATTCCACTTGGCTTCCAAACACAAGTGGTTTTTTCTCACCAAATAACAACATATAAATATTTTATTTCTATTGCAGCATGTGAAACCACTCATCACCAGTTAATGGTTCTACCTAAAATTTAAATTCAACAATTCCACTTGTTGGATACACCAAATAACTTTCTCCTCTATTGATAGCTTTAGCTAGGCCAAACTCAGTTTCTGCTTATTTTCACATAGCTTCATGAGAAGTTCCAACTGCTTCATAACTTTCTGCTACAGTGGAAACTTCAACTTTCATTTTTTCATCAAACATGGTGCTTACCATATTACCATAATCAATCCTTATTTCAAAAAGGAAACCACACATATAGTAACCATAATGTTCATCCACACTATGGTAGGATATCCGAGCATGCATGTTCTCATTGTCAATTTCATTGAAAATTTTAGATTTACCAAATTCGTCAGCTGTGATTGGATTCACCAATGCACATCTCACTTTGTAATCATCATCCACATGTGTTTCACCACAGTGGTATTAACCATCTTCCGCATCATCCACGTTATGGTGGAGTGCTTGAGCATTTATATGCTGATGCTATGCTTCACATACATAGTCTTCAAATTCTCTCTTTGTAATCTCTATTGCATCTTCTTCATCCATATAAATGCTTGCATAATGCGTTTCACCATAATATTCACCACCCATATTACAGTGGAGTGCTTGAACATTGATATGCTCTTACTCTGCTTCATATACAAAGGCTTCAACTTCTCTCTTTGCACTCTTTGTTGCATGTTTTTCATCCATATGCATGCTTAAATAATGGGTTTAACCATCATCTGCACCATCCATATTAAAATGGAGTGCTTGAGAATTAATACGTTCTTTCTCTGCTAAAATAACCAAAGGGTTGATTTTGACCATAAACTAACAATAAGAATCATCGCTAGAGTGGTCATAGTATTTCCCAATGAAAGAAACAACTAGAATAGTTAATGGTAATGAAACTCCTAAAGGATAACTTCTAGTAAGAATTTATAAACATAATAGAAACCAAAGTTCCTTTCTTCCTTGAATATATATATAGGTTTAATGATTTTCTAGTGGGGAACTACAAAAAGAAATAAGATAGAAATTAAAAAAAAAAATTCAGGAACTCGCATGGGGGTCGTCATCAAGATATTGAGTAGAGGACTTTCCATATAGGTTAATTCTCTCCAAATAATCCAAGGGTTTGTTGGAAAGAAAGAGAGGAGAAACACACAATAACATAAATAATTCACACACAATAACACAAGTTTTGACTCTTCAATTGATCACACAAACTTGATTGATATGACTTACAATGAACTCGGTGAAGGATATTTAAACATTTTCGAAAAGTGACTTGCCTAATATAACTTGACATATAACTACTGAAAAAATTCATATATACTTAAAATCAACTTGACTCAACACTAAGTTAACTGACTCTCTAAATAAAGAAAACTCTTCATGTAGGAGTAATTAACTTATTTTAACACTCCCCTTGAATTACAACTGTATGAATAAACATAACTCAAACATGAATTAAATATGCCCACTAGGCTTACAATAGAAATTGACTCAGCTATAACTAAAACATGCTTGTTGGTCTATGTGTCAACTAGGGTTAAAACCACTATAAACTTTTACATCTTTGTATTTTCTTTTTCTCTACTTTCAGTTTTTTTTTATCCTCGAAATGTCTTCATTCTCTATTGCGCTTTCTTGCTGTAGGCTCCATATTTCTTTACTTGCTACTGTTGTAATTTTTCTTTGACTTTCCTTCAAATATCATTTCAATCATGTACTACTGCCACCAAATTACAATTTCAAATTGTATTCTTTTCTCTGCTTCTTGCACTTCATATTCCTCAGCTTCTTTCTGCCATATTTTTTGATAGTGGAATCTTATCTCTTCTTGACTCCATTGCATAAAAATGGTTTTAATGCATTCTTACTTGTTTTAAAAAACTTCCATATCATTCTATTCACATTCATCATCACGTCCTACTGCTTTCTCCCAGTAATATGCAAACTCAAGATCATTATTCACCATTTCATTCACTTTGTTTATTCTAGCTACTACTTTAAGACTCACATAAATTTGGTCAATTGGCTTCTGAATCCATTTTTCAATGAGATTCAAATATGCATAAAATTTATTAACAACCTTGATTTGAACTTATTCTCCCATGCTATTTTGAGTACGTACATATACAAAAACAATGCTAAAAATATCTTTATTATGCTCTTTAGTGAGAGCTTCCTTCTCTACCTCTTCCTTCTCTGCCTTCTTTTCCACTGTTTTACAAACCTTTGCTGCTACAAACATGTTGTATTCCACTTTTATTCCAAACAAAAGTGGGTTTTTATCACCAAATAACAACATATACATATGTTATTTCTGATGCAACATGTGCAACCACCCATCAGGAGTTAATGTTTTTGCATCAAATTTAAATTCAGTAATTGCAGTTTTTGGATCCACCAAACAAATTTATTCTCTATTGATATATTTATCTAAGCCAAACTTAGTTGCTAATTGGCACACTGCTTCATGAGCAGTTCCAGCTGCTTCATAACTTGCTGCTACAGTGGCCACTTCAACCTTCAATTTTTCATCAAAAATGGTGCTTACAATATTACCATAATCAATCCTTGTTTCAAAAATAAAATGAAACATATCATGAACATAATGTTCATCGATCCTTTGGTGGGAATCTGAGCATGCATGTGCTCATTGTTAATTTCATTGACAATTTTAACTTTACCAAATTCATTAGCTACGAATGGATTCACCAATGCACATATAACTTTGGAGTCATCATCCATGTGTTTCATCATAGTGGGATTCACCATATTCCACACCATCCACGTTATGGTGGAGTGCTTCAGTATTGATATGCTTATGCTTTTCTTCACATATAGAGTCTTTAAATTCTCTCTTTTCAATGTTTGTTGCACCTTCTTCATCCATATGCATGCTTGCATAATGGGCTTCACAATCATCTGCACCATCCATATTATAGTGGAGTGCTTGAGAATTGATATGCTCTTGCTCTCCTTCACATAAAAAGGCTTCAACTTCTCTCTTTGTAACCTTTGTTTCATCTTCCTTATCCATATGCATGCTTGCATAATTGGTTTCACCATCATTTACACCATCTATATTACAGTGGAGTGCTTGAGCATTGATATGGTCTTGCTATACTAAAATAACCCTAAGGGTTGATTTCGACCATAAAATAACAATAAGAATCATGGAAATAGTGGTCATGGTCTTTCCCAATGAAAGAATGAAATAGAATAGTTAACGATAAAAAAAAAAATAAAGGCTAACTTCCAATTAGAAGTTATAAACATAATAGCAACCAAATTTCGTTTCTTCTATGAGAGTATAGCTAGGTTTAACAATCGTGCAATGGGGAACTAGAAAAGGAAGTAAAATAGAAATTAAAAAAATAAATTCAGCAACCTATATGGGAGTCGTCATCAAGATATTTAGTAGAGGACTTGCCTTATAGGTGAATTCGCTCAAAATAATCCAAGGGTTTGTTTGAAAGGTAGAGAGGAGAAAAAAAAATAATACAGATAATTCACACACAATAACACACATCGCGACTCTTCAATTGATCACACAAACTTGATTGATATGACTTACAATGAACCCGATGAAGGGTATTTAAACATTTTTGACTAGTGACTCACCTAATATAACTTGACATGCAACTACTCACTAAACTAATATATCACTTATACTCGACTTGAATCCACGCTAAATTAACTAAATCTCTAAATATAGCAAAATATTCATGCGGGAGTAATTAGCTTATTTTAACACTCCCCCTTAATTACGACCATATCTCAACATAACTCAAACATGACTGAACTATGCCTGCTAGGCTTACAATATAATTTGACTCAATTATCACTCAAGCATGCCTGTTGGTCTATGTCTCAGCTCGACTTATAATGACTCAAAAATTTTAAAGCTTTGCATTTTCTTTTTCTCTTCTTCCAAATTTATATCCTCAAAATTTATTCATTCTCTATTGTGTTTTCTTGTTGTAGTATCCATATTTCCTTAATTGTTGCTGTTGTAATTTTTATTTGAATTTTGTTGAATTTATGTTGAAAAACAATTTGATCTTGTCTTCTACACCTTTCTCTTCAAATATTCTTTTAACCATGGACTACTGCCACAACATTACAACTTCAAACTGTCTTCTGTTCTTTGCTTCTTTTCTCACTCCAAATAATCCAAGGGTTTGTTGGAAAGGAAGAGATGAGAAACAAAAATAACAAAAAATAATTTACACACAATAACATAAGATGTAGCTCTTCAATTTATCACACAAACTTGATTGAGATGACTTACAATGAACTCGGTGAAGGGTATTTAAATATTTTCCACTAGTGACTCCCCTGATATAACTTGACATGCCACTAATCACTAAATTCATCTATCACTTAAAATAGAATTGACTCAACGCTCAGTTAATTGACTCTCTAAATATAACAAACTCTTCATGCGGGAGTTATTAGCTTATTTTAACAAGGTTATGCAAAACACGAATAATAATTGAACTATACAATAATCAATAGTTAGGAAGAAGTAAACCCTAAGGAAGAGAGGCCATAGATAACGAAACCCTTAAAAAAAAATTGGAACCTCTTACAATTGAAAACCCATTTCATAAGAAAGTAAATTGTACTTGTGGGTGGTAGGAATGATTCATTTCTATTTCAATAAGTGACCGTTATACTTATAGAAAGACAAGGATGCAAAAATTTCATCATTGTATGAAAAATATATAGTGAACTCAATGGGAATGAGATGAGAGAGGAACTATAAGTGATTTACCTATATGCTAGATGGATCAAGACCACTTTTTTCTTAGAAAATTAAGATTTTTGGGAACTACATAGAGACAGTACTTTGTTTGGTGGATGCGACAATGGTGAAACCATGAAAATAAAACAAAAAAAATTAGTTCATGATGTCAAGAGATTGAATATTGGTATGAAAAATAATGAGTAGAAAATAGTGGCTAAGTGTATAATTACACTTGTGGAAAAAAATTGGCAAGAGTGATTTTGGCTTCCTTAGAGCCTACCGTGATAACACAATTAGGGCTAGATATTCCTCAATAAGTTAAAAACTGATAAACCCTAGCATGACCTAAAATAAAATCTCTGCTTATCGAACAAAGAAGCATCAATGATATGGATTCTCTACTGATCCCTGGGGTTGTTACCCTAGCAGCAAGTCGGTGAAGTTTTATCTTATGTCTCCAGAGATGATAAGCGTAAGGACCAAATTAAATCTCTATTAAAAATATTACTTAAGTGTTATCTTAAAACTACCAACCACATATATCCAAAAGTTCTATAGAATTTTTTTATCAGTTGAATTCCAAGTTAATCACTAAACAATGCCACCTATGGATAAGAATATATGTTCAAAAGTCACCAAGAGTTACAACATGGATGATCAAAGCCATAGGTGATAAATTTAATAAGAAGTAAAGAAAATATAAGTCCCATATGCGTGCCAACAATATAATGTGCACAATATTTAATTCAAGAACTATTATTTCCTTTTCAAGTAATAAGATACCTATGGGAGTAACATAGAATAGTAATATGATAGATTACCAAAAAAGGCGCTCGAAAATTATTAAGGAAAGAGGTACATATATAAGAGAACACAATTTTTAATTGTGTAATACCTAATAATTTCTAATAAAATGTGACGATAGAACACTCTCAAAGTTCAAACATTATTGGCTAATAGTTACAAAGAAAAATATGGATAAATAAACACATTTGATGAAATATAATTGTGCTATGTGTTGGTCTGTATTAATCATTATTAAATGACTAAAACATTACACATAAATTATCAATCCAGGGACGTCTTTTATTTCAATGACAGTTGCACTGTCTGTGTCGATACACCCAACCAGAAGCAAATCCAAATAAAGGAAATCATTGCTGAAGTAAATTCTTGAAGGAAATCACTCATGCGGAAATACAATGATCTATAAGACTCTAATCACACCTCAATTAATATGTCCCAGTGCACCACAAAACAATTACCCAGATGGTATCTCTAATCTCATGTGTGTAACAACATATAAAACATTGGAATTGAAGCAGATCTATTCATAGCTAAAACAACAGAAACAACAATTCCACTGATACATAAAAAAATAGAAATACGTATACACAACTACCTTAACCTCTGCAATCCCTGCTAAAGAGGAGGGTCCTTCCTCCCTAGCAGGGCACAGGAAGAGAAAGAACTTAACGAAAACTAAATCAGATAACACATGGAAGAGCAACACAATATTTCTGTATTATGATAATTGAAAGTTACAGAGTCAAGATGATTATCTCCTTTCTTCTGATTTGTGTTCTTTAAATATAAAAGATACAAAAGGAAAAATTTCAACCAACTTATTACAAAATCTAAGAGTTCTTTCCACCATGATTCAACTGTAATAAGTCGAATCTGATTATTGCAATTGAGGAAATTTGGAAAATGGCCACAACATAAAATCTGCAATTATGTCCTTCAAAGAACCTTGTGTTTCTCCCAATGAAGACCGAATTTTGGAAAACTGCTAATAAGAAAACTATTTTGGTCCGTTCGGCACAAAACCCATGTCTCATATTTTCAATATTCTTCTTCATGTCCGAAATGGCCAACGCAAAACTTTCACTTGTTATTCCAGCAAATTTCTGAGTTGGAATATTTAATTATAAACTTGAAGATCAGATTTGCAATCTGAAAGAGATCTTGGAGGCTAAAATCACGAGTTATAAAAAATTCGTTAAATAAACCATCATTTACAAAATAATCCATAATAATATTCAATTTATTAAAAATAAATGAGAATAAATATTACTTATCCATAACATCATAAATAATTATAAAATGGGAATAAATGATAAATTATGATAAATAATGTGATAAAATAATGATAGGAGTGGATGAAATATATGTTAAGAAATGGTAATAAGAATGAAAATTTAGCGGCCCAACATCTCCCCCAAATTGAACATGTTACATGTCCTCATGCAACCCAATGCCTCTATATTAGCCAAGCTGTAATTCAAATAATCAAGATGCGCACCTCAACTCATGATATTGATGGAAGAAAATGGTTATTCCCTAAATGATTTCTTAAAATAATAGATGTTCAATTAATGGAGCTATAAAAATTTTCATTTTCAATCATATGTATATGAAGTTGCAACAAAATATGATACGAGTAAGAACAAATTTCATTAACCATTTTCTCAAAAATTACAAACCATATTTTGTTGAAATATTGCAAGCAAACTTTTGCTATATCAATGCTTCTTGAATCCGAAAATCGAATCTATAAGATGTAATGGAAAAAAAACCAATATATCAACAAAATGGTTGTAGGTAAAATTGGTTTTTCTTGAAACATAGCAACTCTTTCTCCCCAAAACTGGAAAATTAGCATGTCCTCATGCTATACTAGAAAACACGTTGAGGTGGTTGCTATGATAATTATTGAGATCTTTGCTTGGTGTATAAGAACATAAAATAAGAGAGATTTTGAGAATGAATAAGGAGATTGATGGATGTCAAAGAATAGTAATGGCATGTTCATTATAATGGAAGTAACACTCCCCCAAGCTGAAATATTTTGTGTCTCTGAAAAATGGGAAGTGGTAAAGAAGGGGAAATAATGGTTCAAAATATGGGTAAATATTGCTGAATGGTTTTTCATGACATTCTCCTAAAATTTTAATAAATTAAAACTTATGTTGTTTTACCTCAAGCTTTACCTCAGTAAAAATGTGGAATGACATTTATAGATTTAGATTAGTTGAAGATGATGTAGGTTGAGATGATGTTGAAAGTGATGTGGAAGGTGGAAGCCATGCAAGCTGAAAAAAAGTAATCAGAAAGTGCAGCGGTGTTTCCTTCCACCAAACTGATTAGTTTCCTCGTCACCTATAAAACATCTCATGAGTATCCTTAATCATTATTTCATCACCTCAATTACCTCATTACCTATAAAAGTTACATAATCATATTGAGAATGGCACGGGATAATAATGGATAAGAAGAGAAAAGATGCATTCCCTATACCTATAAGATTTGGTTGTTATGAGCACAGAAATTATGCTTCTCAAGGTATGTCCAATTACCTGGGATTCAAAATTAGAATTAGGCCTCTTTATTCCACGTCAAAACAGTAGTGGTGTTGTTAAGCTATGAATAAATGGTGACTGATTGGGCAAAGCAACAATCTTTGGTTAAAGATACGATACTTGTAGAATAAATGAATGATGGATTAGATGATACAAAATTCAATTATCAAATCTCCTAAAAGTTTCATCCCTGACATGTAAAGTAAATATTTATAAATCAATAATAGATATAAACCATAACCACCATGATCTAAGAACTGATTACATATCACCCCATCAACCATGAGTTCTAGAAAACCTTGTATATGCAACAGTCAGCTTTATCAGAAATTGGATTTGATAAAACAAAGTAACCAAGTATATTATAGTATTAAATTAATTTCTATACCATAGGCATAGCCACTGCTTCCAATAGGCATCCATAGACTTGACAGGGATGCCTTTTTAACCCATTGAGATGCCAGTGTCCCATCTATTGGAAATAAGTACATAGTTACAAAAAGCCTTTCAATTTTCTTAGATGTCAATTGAAGATCATTGTTCTGGCATGGTAACCAGTTAATAACAATGCCATTCATGAGAGCTAGCAAAATTGAAAAATTCGGCTCGTGATGAGACCTCTTGTCCTTTATTTTTATGATAGAAGGCCATTACCGTGGCTTGGTGACCAACAGTGGAAATGTCACTTTATTAGGACCTATGATCATGGTAGGTTGGCTCGTGATGATACCTCCTATCCTCTAGTTAAATATTTATGTTTAGAATTCAACTATAGTTATGGTTAATCAATAAAATATTACTTAATAGATGGGGTGGCAGGTCAGCTCCTTAAGAGCTAGAGAAGGCATAAAAAGTTGTGTAGTAAGTATTTTCAACTTTTTTTAGTTTTTCTTCTAAAAAAATAATAACCTTCAAATGACTGCCGATAAATATATTTTTCATTTATAAGATTGGGGTTGAAGAATAGTTCATTAGATAATGGCGTAAAGATTTAAATACAATTTTTTTGTCATCATGATAAATTTTACAAGATGAGGGACTTGAGTCATTAGGAAAGTTGAAAGCTGGCATGATGAAATCATCTTTGCATAATTGTTCCTTAAAAATAAGTTTATGTTTATAGAGAAACAAATATAAATTGACTACCCAATCATTATGTCAAAAAGGGCCTAGACCATTAAAATTATTTCCCATTCACCAAAGAGAAAAAAAAATCAGAAAGACCTTCATATGTTGAATTCAACGTGAAAATTCGCCAACAACAATAGTTGTGATGTGGTAACAACAACCATGACTTAGGTAATTATAGGGGAGGGTAAAAAAGAATGATGTTAGGAAGGTGACATGAAGGAGTATTAGTCAGTTTACAAAATAATGAGGAATTAAGAGTGAATCATTCCTGACAAGACTTACCATAATAATCATCCTTGTCACTAAATATGAGACCTCCCCTAAACTAAAGTATGTCTATCATCAGTCATAGTTATGAAATCCACGGAGTCAGTCAAGGATGTACCTGGAAACTTACCTTGGAAAAGTAAAAACACTAGAGGAGTAGCAGCACCAAGTACTTAAAAAAATATCACCATGGAGTAACATCACCAGAGGAGTAACAACATCAGACACTTAGAAAATTTCCTGGAGTAACAACACCAGATACTAGAAAACATTTTCAGAGTAACAACACCAGAGGAGTAAGAACAATGATGGAGTAACAGTAGTGACGGGGTAACAACACTGACAGTGTGACATCACTGACGGTGTAACAACATTCATGGTGTAACAATAGTGATGGTGTAACAATAGTGACAGAGTCACAACAGTAATGGATTAACAACACTGACGGTGTAACAACACTAACGAAGTCACATCAGTAATGGAGTAACATCACTGATGGTGTAACAACAATGACGAAGTAACAACACTGATGGTGTAAAAACAGTGACGTAGTCACAAAAGTAATGGAGTAACAACACTAACGGTGTAACAACATCCAACACTTAGAAAATTTTTCCGGAGTAACAACATCATGAAACTTAAGAACTCGATTCTTTTATTTTGAGAACAAAACAAAAATATGACCTTGAAGTAAACATTACTTGAAGAATAAAAACATAAGAAAAATCAGAAAATAAATGAATCTTTATTGAAAACTAATAAATAAATAAATAACTTAAGTTACAATGGTTATGATTTTTGCTACAACAATGTTGTTCGTGAATGGTGAATGAATGGAAAAATGCTTTTTCAGAAATGACTTGGATCTTCAAATGGAAATTAATTCCTCATTTCTCATGTTATAAATCTGTTATGTGATAAAAATTATTCATGTTATTTTCTCTGTGTGAGGAAACGTCTTTGAAAATTCTCTCATTTCATTATCATTGTCTTCAAAGATTCACTTGTTCATAAATTGACCTCATTTATTCTCCCGGGACTTGCAAAAAATGAGCATCTACCTGTAATAAAACATAAAATCATGAAAGAATAAACATGCACGGGCTCTCCTCATTCAATACATATGAAAAAAAATAACAATTAGTTACTTTGTAAAACAAATCCATGGAAATATAAATAAAGAAAAATTAATTTATTACCCGCGGTAGAGTGGTAGTCAACCATACTAACCAACAATGTTTCAATCATAAATTATTTATTTTTAATCCTATTTGAGTGATTCCAAAGACAGATGAAATTGAATTCAGCAAGATGTCTCCAATAGAAATAGGTTTTAAAAATTCCATTTAATGGAATTTTAAATTTTCTTAGAACAACCTGCATAACAGATTCATTTTTTATTTTCTAACTCAGACCAACAATTGATATTTTAAGCATAACTTTTTCATTTGATGACGGATTGAACTGATTCAAATTTGATATTTAATTATATTCATGTAGTTATCCCCAATAGTAATGGGTTTTTAAGGAAATAATAATTGATGGGTCAAATACGCTAGTGAACAACCAGGAAAACAGAGTTTCAAGAGTGTTGATTTACGATAAACAATCAGTATTGTGGTTATAAATTTCTCATAAAATGTTGAAATAAAGTGATTCAAGTTTCATTGTAAACTATATTCATAGGGTAATATAATATAGAAATAGCTTTCCAAAATCTAGTCATTTAGGCCTCCAAAAACGGACTGTCCCAACTATGTTCCTTAGCTGCCTACTGGACATCCTATCATTGTTTTGGTCATAAATTTTTTGTTTCAAATATAAATCAAGTGATTCAAATTGGGTTATAAAGTAGACATAAAGGGATATGTAGGATAGAAATAGTTCATGAAAATACTCCCATTTGGTCCCTCAAAACATGACTATCCCAATTGTCTTTCCAGAATTTTCATCAAGCCCGCAAACCGTAAGATATGATAATCAAGGTTTTTTTTCCCATGAAGGTGATCAAAATGAATATTAGTGTTTGTATAAATTTCATGTTCCAATATAACACATCTACATATATAAATAAATTTGAATATTGATCACTGATGTCAAATTTCACAGCATGTTGCAACAAAAAAAACTATTTTTACATATAAGGAAATTTATTTATTTATGTCTTAATTTATTCTATTTTCTACACTACACTATTCTACCTTGAAAAATAAAATATAATTATGTGTAGGAGTACCTCTAATAAAGCCATTTTCAAAAAAAGGCTTCAAGTTTGCACATACCCATAATTGAAAGATGTATGCCAATAAGTACGAGGGTATGAGAGACCAACTTCCATATTAAGGATGGTGCCAATAATTGCTGAAGTATGGAGTGATGTTGCGAGAAAACAATAAAGTGAAACCATTCTTCAATATAGTCTTGATTTCCCAAAGTTTTTATATCGTGAAGTTTTTCGTCCGGATTCCAAATTGTGTTGATGCTTTGTTCCTTGACCCCATCCCATGAATTTTGGGGGATTTTTAGAGTGGGAGGTGTTTGTGGATTTTTCTATTGTCCTACACGCACACATAGGCCCTATGTGTGTCAATTCATCCTATAAGTGCTTCAGTTTCTATAGCATTGAGCCCGCTCAAGTTGATTAGAGCGATACACAGGTTCTTACCTCTCGTCTTACCGCCCAGTGACTATTTAGCTGAAGACACCCTAAAGAAACACCCAAAAATTCACACTTCTAAGTGTCCCAGCAAGGCATTAGTGAGCCCAGTCAAGTTAGTTAGATCGATGCGTAGGTTCTTACCTCTCGTATTACCACCCGACAATTGTGTTTCTAGAGACACACTAAAAAAAAACGCCCAAAAATTCACACTTCTAAGTGTCCCAGCAAGACATTGGTTAGTTCGCTCAAGTTCGTTAGAGTGCTGCGCAGGTTCTTACCTCTTGTCTTACTTCCCGGAAATTGTGTCACTGGAGACACACTAAAAAAGGCCCAAAAATTCACACTTCTAAGTGTCCCAACAAGACATTGGTGAGCCCGCTCAAGTTCTTTAGAGCACTGTGCAAGTTCTTACCTCTCGTCTTACTGCCCGAAAATTGTGTCATTGGAGAAACTCTTAAAAAAACACATGGAAATTGCACCTCTAAGTGCCCTAGTGTAGCATTGGTGAGCCCACTTAAGTTTGTTAAAGCTTTGCACAGGTTCCTACCTTTCGTCTTTCTACCCGACAATTGCATATTGGGTACACTTTATCTTCTAAGAAACAACTTTGGTTGGTTGGATCATCACTGCCATCCCCGAAAAAAACACCAAAATGTTGGGCTATATTAATCACTATTTAATGACTAAAACAATGCACATAAATTATCAATCCAGGGACTTCTTTTATTTCAATGACAATTGTAGTGCTTGTGCCAATACACCCAACCAAAAGAAAATCCAAATAAAGGAAATCGTTGCTAAAGTAAATGCTGGAAGGAAATCACTCATGCGGAAATAAAATGATCTACAAGACTGTAATATGTGTAACAACATATAAAACATTGGAATTGAAGAATATCTATTCACAACTAAAACATCAGCAATAACACTTCCACTGATACATAAATAAAATAGAAATACGTATACAAAACTACCTTAACCGCTGAAATCCCTGCTAAAGAGGAGGGCCCTTCCTCTCTAGATGGGCACAGGAAGAGAAAGAACTTAATGAAAAATAAATCAGATAATGCATGTAACAACAACACAATATTTCTGTATTATGATGATTGAATGTTACAAAGTCAAGATGATGATCTCCTTTCTTTTGATTTGTGTTCTTTAAATATACAAGATACAAAAGGGAAATTTCCAACCAACATATTACAAAATATAAGAGATCTTTCCACCATGATTTAACTGTAACAGGTTGAATCTGATTATTGCAATTGAGGAAATTTGGAAAATGACCACAACAGAAAATCTGCGAATATGTCCTTTGAAGAACCTTGTGTTTCTCCCAATGAAGACCGAATTTTGGAAAACTGCTCACAAAAAAACAATTTTGGTCCGTTCTACCGAAAATCTATGCCTCAGATTTTCAATATTCTTCTTTGTCTGCCCGAAATGTCCAACGCAAAACTCTCACTTGTTATTCCAATGAATTTTTGAGTTGGAATATTTAACTATGAACTTGAAGGTCCGATTTGCAATCTGAAAGAGATATTGGAGGCTAAAATTGTGAGTTATAAAAAATTCATTAAATAAACCATGATTTACAAAATAATTTATAATAATATTTAATTTATTAAAAATAAAGGAGAGTAAATATTACTTATCCATAAGAGCATAAATAATTATAAAATGGGATTAAATGATAAATTATGGTAAATAATGTGATAAAAGAATGATAATAATGGATGAAATATATATTAAGAAATGGTAATAATAAAGAAAATTTAGAGGCCCAACACTATGTTCTCACACAAGAATAATAGTCACATATGTATATGGGAAATTGAGATTATGTATGCATCCTTCATTGTTTCAAGAGTTATAATATTTATTAATTAAAAAAAAGGATGTTGAGGTTTAATATTTTTGAAGATGTGACAAAGTGGTATCAGAGCCAAGGTTAAAAAATGGAGGTCTTGGCCAACCATGAGTTCCTTTATAACTAATAGATAATATGAATGTTACATAGAAAAAAAGAGGGAGTTATAAATCTGCTTTCTTGCTAAAGGTAGGACATGTATACTATGGAAGAACTTCTAGTAGGAAACCTCATTGAAGAGGGTGAAGTATATGCGAATTTGGGGCAACATGCACAAGTTCTCACCAAGGATTTGATAAATATGATGAGGGACCTATACAATGAAATAAATAATCTTGGGACAGATGATAGTGGATGAATTGATAACAAAATTTATGTATATGTTGTGGTATGTACCCTACATCAAGGAGGAAAAATAAAAAGTTCAACGATTTATAAGTTTCCTTCCATCGTCCTTTAAAGAATGAAGAGATATGATAATCCAAAAATGATGGATGAGGTAATCTGCAAAGATAGAAAATTCTACCAACAAGAAAAACAAAAAAATGGTAACTCAAAATCTTGGGTTAACAAGAAGAAAGAACATATTCTTCAAAATAATAAAGGGTAAATGAATAGTCATGCAAAACAAAATGGAAAAGGAGGAGAAGGTTGAAATCTTAATAAAAACAATGAACAACCTAAAAAAACCCAAACACGGGCTCAAATTTGATTAAAGGAAGTAGAGACTAGTAAAATACCCAATGGTAAATACGAGGAGCCACTTAATGTTGGGACTGCGAAGAGCCACATCTCTTACAAAATTTCCTCTACAATCCAAGATCCATGCAAAACCATCGAAATGGGTAGGAAGCATCCATCGTTAATGATACAGCCAAAAATATCGCTCGTATCAGTGTAGCATTAGAAGATTTCCAAGAAAATCACCAACCCACAATGGTGGAAGTTTAAGGTAAATTTTGTGACCAATTTTTTAAATATTAATTGACCCAGGAGCTAATTTGAGCTATATTAGCCCTAAAATCATAGAAAACAATAAATTGGTAGCTAAAAAATATAAAAATCGTTGGCTAATATAGATAGCTATGGGAGAAAAAAGGAGAGTTACCAACATAGTTAAGGACTGCTCAATTGAGTTGGATGGGAATCCAAATTATGTTGACTTAAACATATTTCCTTTGGGTTCCTACGATGTGTTAAAACTTGATAGGCATGGGTTGGCTAGAAAAAACACAAGACCATTACAAATTTCTTGGAGAAGAAAGTCAATTTTGTGAGAGATGAAAAAAGACCGGGAATTATTAAGGATATTCTTAGAATTTTTTCCTTATGATAAATATCAACCTTATAATTAAAGAAGGTAGGTAGGAAGGGATGTCATATTTTTTCTATTAAAATAGAAGACCATCCAAAGAGAAAAATGACAATGCTGGAACACTCAAAAGTGGTTAAAACTTCCTTGATGTGTTTGCAAAGGAAATTTTGGGGTTAATGCCTAAAAGAGATATATATTTCTCTATAGAACTAGTACCTGGGGATGCACCAATATCCAAATCCCCTTATCATATGATAGTTCTTGAATTGATGGAATTAAACATCCAGTTGCAAGAGCTATTGGAAAAAGGATACGTTAGACACAATGTGTCCCCATGGATGACACCCATAATTTTTTTTTGTCCAAAAGAAAGATAAAAATTTTAGTTTGTGTATAGACTACAGATATTTGAATAATTTGATAGTTAAGAACAAATACCACTTGCACATGATTGACAACCTATTTGATGAAGTAAGGGGAGAAACTATGTTTTCCAAGATAGATCTCAGATTGGGATACCATCAGTTAAGAATATGAGAACAGCATATACCAAAGACAACATTAAAAACTCATTATGAACATTCTGAGTTCATAGTACAACCCTTTGGGATCACACATACAATAATCATTTCCATGTGCTTAATTAATGATATATTTAGTAAATTTTGGCATAAATTTGTACTAGTCTTTTTTATGACATAGTAATATATTCTAATATTTTTGAGGAGCACAAAGAACAATTGAAGATAGTACTAAGAACCCTAAGAGAAAATAAAATACATGAAAAATTCACTAACTGTGATTTTAATCAAAAGAAAATATACTACTTTGGCCAGGTAATTTTAGAGGGAGGGATTGTAATGGAGCTAGAAAAAGTGAAAGTCATACTTCAGTGGCTAATACCAAAGGATGTAGCTGAAATCAAATAATTTATGGGGATAACCAACTATTATCACTGAATCATAGAAGGATTCTCCAAGATATCCCACTTTATAACCTCCATACAGAATAAGGGATTGAAATTTTAATGGACCCCACAATGTCAAGAAAGCTTTGAAAAGTTGAAATATTTTCTTACATTGGTATCGATATTGAAGACAGAAAATTCAGAAAAACACTTTGAAGTTTGTACAAATGAGTGTTTAGAATATTTAGGGGGGGTTTTAATGTAGGTAGGTCATGTTGGATCATACGAATAAAAAAATTAAAAGAAAATGAAAATAACTACTCAGTCTATGACTTGGAGTTAGTAGTTGTGATTCATGCCCTCAAAACATGGAGGCATTATTTAATTGGAAGGGAATTTGTGTTAGCCACAGAACAAATATGCATTAAATTATTTTTCATTCAACCTGTTGACATTGATGGATCCACCAACATTCAGGGGATGTTTAATGGGAGTAGGAGTCCCAATAGTGGGATGTTTAATGATATGCCTTGGATTGCAAAATGAGTAGAATGGTGTACGATGTCTTTGGTTAAAGAAAGTGTGTGACCCCATGGAAAGTAAATATGATGCACTAGGGGTTCTAACAAAAAATGGGTAAGAAATTGTGCCCCTTGGTATCCTGTAATAGTACACAACTTGAAATTAACACACGAGCTAAAAAGATATCACACAAGCTAACCAGCAGAATAATACACAAGCTAAAGGTGATGGATTAAAACATAAGCACACATTCAACATGATTCATACAAATGAAAAGGAAATAGTTCATAAGCATATGTGTAAGTTAAACAACATACATCACAAACATAACTATAATAGTCCAACTACATTTACAATATATGCATGAAGACTTGTCACCTTTGATTTTACTATAAGTGAAAGTCCCATTCATACATACAACATGACAAACCACTTGCCCCAATAGTGGAACGTGAATTCAACAACACCTGCTCCTCCCAAAGAATTATAATCCCTCTACATTACAGAGAAGCCAAGACTGACACAAAAATCCCAAGCCTTCTATAAGCCTAAGCCTAGCCAAAAGCTTGGCTCCCAAAATCCCATTACAATAGTTATGAGGATGTATTTATAACCAAAGGGGGGTGATCCTTGGCATGCCCCCTTGGTGACTCTTGGAATCCTCTCATGAATCCTCAAATTACATATGAATATTCCCATTCCATCATGGACACATGGAATTTCACTAATATAATAATTACAACTAATATTACAATTTCCACTCGTACCCATATAAGACAAAATAGGGTAGAGACAACTTGACAACCTAACAAGACAAAATTATATGATGTTGGTGTTGGGGTGAAATTAAGCCAAAGATCTTGGAATTGGTGTTTCTCAGTCATGTACTCATAACAAGCTTGGTATTGTGTGATGGTCTCCCCATACCACGAGATAGTGTTAGGCTAGAAGTATACTATTGCCTCCAATGCATCTAGGTACAATCTCTCGGAACCGGTTTTCACATCTTCTTCAATAAGGTGCAACATGATTTTAATGTGAACCATGCCACAAATGTAGGTATGTAAGGTCTATTTGTTGATCTGCATGTCCTCTTGGGTGGCCTCCTGCTCCAACTGCCTCACATATTAATCAATCTCCTATCAAACTTGCCACTTGGATTTAGCCTAGATCAGTATACAAATTGATGGGATCTGATGGGTTATCTCCATGAAATCCAAGCCTCCATATATCTTCCCATATGTGGCCTGGATGATTTCTATGAATGAGGAAAGTTTCTTATTATTATGGATTAGATTCCGAACTCTAGAATTCTCTAACTCTACCCGCAACTTCATATTATTAACCAATGTGAGCGGAACGACCTTGTATCATATTGTCCACTCATGAACGATATTGATGGCAGTTGGTATATTCCATAGGATCTCGAAAAAATGTCTACTCTTTCGTAGAAACTAATTCAGGTAGAAAAATTCCTGATGGACGGTTAGAAACTCCCCATAAGGATCTTGCATAATGTCTCCAAGTGTAAATACTTTAGCAAGTATCGCTGCTTTAATATCCTTGTAGTAGACCTATGCAGATGATGAACTCTGTGCTACTACACAGAGTTTTTCATTCTCTTGCCAGAGTGCCTGTATGTTCTGCACTAGCTAGTTGTTCTCAGAAACTAGACATTGGGTGTTAGATCTAGTGGCTCCTGCAGCAGCCCAACTGGCATCCAAAATGGAATTCAGATTCCATCTAGTGTCTACCACAGTCATCCTTTCTCTCAAGAATGCGGGTGATGCATGATCATCGGGAAAACTATTTCTTCGCGCTTGTAAAATCTTCTTATGTAGATCATCAAATGATAGATTGTACATGTCTATGACAAGATCATCATCAAGGGGAATCACCTCCCCTTCCTCAATCAGTGCTTGCTCTGCAGATAGAGGTGGTGGAGTCAGAGTGGTGGCCTAAGGTGAGTTGGAAATTAGGTATACATCTTCATTTAGTGGCTCCAGTCCCAATTCCATGCTATGATTTCAATCAATTGTTCAATCTCTTGAGAGAACTTGTGTTCTTGCATCTGTTGGCTCACTATTTTTGGTATCAGTTGATCGTATGCCTATTATTAAACCTGTATAGGTGTCATCTATTCCACAATGGCACCTTTCCTTTATTCCTCTTCTTTATTTTGTCTCTCCTCTTGTTCTCTTCTTCTAAGCTCCCATTCTTCCTTCAACTCATGTTCTGCTCTCTTTCCTCTCTACATTACTTCTTATAAGGATTTCTTCTCTCTCTTCCTCCACTCTACTCTTTGCTGCCTTTTTTCCCTCTATGCTTCGATTGCCAAAGATAATTTATCAGTAGGAGGGTATTCTTTCATTTTTAGGCTTTGTTCCTCTTTCGTATAGTCTCCTACCTTCCTCTTTCCTTTGTCATGCATCGCACCGCTGCCTATTGTTGCTGCTTCCTGAATTACTATTGCCTGCAAGACATCTTGAGAAGTCCCAACCATACTAATCATCTCAACTGGTCAGGAGGAGTTATAACAGTTCTTCCATGGTTTCTCCTTTTACCACCAATATATCCCGCTGACCTAGTTGGAGTACACTCTCATACAATATTATTTGCAAATTCGTATCAAATCATACTGATTGTAACTCTTTGTGCCAAACTCAAATCTCACCATGTCTTTTATTTTTACATCTACGACCTTGAGATTCTTAATCTCATATAATCTGACTTGGAAAGAAAGAGCTAGCCATGGTGCTTTTTTCATCCTATGCAGAGCTACTGGAAATATTATGGAGAGGTGATAAGCTATCTCTTGCATGACTAATTTGTCGATGGCATAACTCTGAAAAAGATGTGGTAGCTTCTACCTGCCGAACACTTTGATTAATGTGCCATCTAGTAAGGTGAACCAATCAACAATATTTAATATAGCTTCCATAGATTCTTGTGACATGCAAGGTGTCTCCTCTTCAAATATGAATGCGTAGAGCAAGATAATGAAATGATCAGTAATATGCTCCATGACTCCACAATGACTGTAATACGAGAGTAGCTTGCAATAGATGTGTATGGCAGTGTTTTTCGGTGTCGATGTCCAGTTAATGCTAGGTAAGTCGTTCTGCGCACAGATTGCATCCAATAAGTATGAATACATGTAGAAGCATGATTTCTCATCCTTAGGTGGATTGTGAGGTTTTGTCACATGGAATATCGAAGAATGAGCCAATTGGTCTGATTGTTGAATGACTTCCCCTCGTTCACTACCTAGTTAAGTAAGAGAGCCCAGCCCTGAGGAAAGGTCACTGTGTTTGATTGGCCATATATTCTACAATCTAGTATGACCAAAAGTTGATAGGATTTTCTGAGTGCTTTTGTCATATACATGTGGGTGGCTGTCTATGTAAACCTGGTTGTCTCTTTCACCCAGCCCTCGATGATATATCTCATGTTTTTGTAGATCTGAGTGGCATAGGATAGTGAGTCCATGTTCTTCAGTAGATCAGGAAGATGATACATTTGTTTCAATTATGCTACGAGGAATGTAGTAATCTTCTCATCACTGTCATTTTTCAGTGTCATGGTTATCACATTAATGTTTGAAACCACCCAGCTGATCACATATGCACATGGGAAGGTGAGATACCTGCATGCAACCTTGTAATGTTGATTTGGGATAACATCAGATGTGCTCTAAGTCTCATATTTTTTGGAAAGGCTTAGACACATTTATTTTAAATAACCTAGAAGCGTTCAGTGAAATTCCACTCGGATTTCATTCTATAGAAATAATTAATTATTTTTAAAGAGACCCCAAGTTAAAAGCAAGGAAAATAAAATAATTAAAGGGTATTAATAGAATATGAGTGTGAATGAACTAGAAGAAACAGATCAAGTCAAAATTTAATCTTAGCCATTGATTAATATCTAATCTGGGCTGTTGAATCTTCAACGAGAAGTTTATAAGAAGGAATTGAAGGGTCATTTAGAAAACACATCGGAGAGACAAAAATAATCTAGAGATCGAATTCTTCTGATGAAGAAGTACTCGGATGAAGATCAGATCCAAGTGAATATTCATTGCAGTGAGCGTAAGTATCACTAGTTGTAAGTTTTCATGAGCTAGAGATTACTAAGCAGCAAAGATAGAGAGAGGCACATCATTACACAGAGCTAGTGACGCATAGCCTATGCAGTCACTACATATAGTTGTAGAGGGGAAATCGTTTTCTTTCTAGAGAGATAGAGTAGAGAAATTTTAGATGCTAGAGAGATTTTATAGAGGCTCAGTTTCCAAGCCAGCAGGGAGACTAGCGCAGAGGTATAAGGTTAGCTAAGTTGTGATGCAGTCACTGCATAGAGTGACATAGTCACTGTGCAGAGGCAGTGTAGGGTAGTCTAGTCTTGGTGCAGATTAGTGCCAGTTTCCTATGGAGGAGTGAGGTTTGTCTCATGTGATCACTTTCGTCATATTTTATCAACGATTTGAAGGTTTCTTCAATCATAGATATGTACTTAGAATTCACTGCATAATAAGATCAACCCCCATATCTGTTGCACTAGTTTTCCCGCATTTGGTATTTTTGGGGACATTTGTTCAAAAATAATTGTGTCAAATGGTTGTGTAATCTATCTATGTTCAGATTTGTTTCCGCACTTATATTTCTTCCACAATATTATTTTTTTAGGCTTTAGTGAATTAATTTCAAAATTTTCTTATAGAACAAAATACATATTTTTTTTAGTTACATAAAAAATAGAATATTTTCCATCAATTTTTGCAATAGGATCCCGAGTTTAGGAATTTTTCACATGGTATCTAAGTTTGTTTAAGCTGAGTGAAGGCGAGATAAATAATAGATCCAATAGTTCCAGAGTTTCTGAAGTCGAGATGAAACAGCTGTAATAGCAGCAGATCGGTCTCCCAGAAGATTGCGCAGTCCAAGCCAGGAGGGCTAGTAGCTGCAAGGAAATTTCTCTCTGAGTGAGCCGATAGAGAGGTAGGATTTTTTAGAGTGTATTTTTGTTCGAGGCAAAGGAAACAATGCAACATATCAGTGTATGTCAGTAGATGGAGGGATGCAGTTGGTTCCACATCAGTGATTGCTGGTGCAAAGCATCAACAAGCACAAAAGAAACATAGTTTTGGGGCTTTATTTTGACCTAAGTGAGTTTCTAGCCCAATAAACATAGGTTCCCCATGCTGTAGCAAAATTTTTTGTGGCTTACTCCTCAAGGAGTGCATAGAGCCATCTATGCAGAGGGTGAGAGATAGTAGATCGATAATAGTTGGGTGAGATGGCCACCAACAGATTGCGTGACCAGGACCAGTTGGAGGGTGCCTCCAACTATGTGATATGGAGGGAAAGCATTTCCTTCCTTTTAGATGAGCACGATCTCAAGCACTTTATCAAAAATTCTCATGCTGAGATGGTGGATGCAACACCACTAACTAAATGATCCTTTATGGAGTGAGAGATCACGTTGTTCCACACATATCAAGCAAAGGAACAACCAAAGAGATGTGGGATGGGTTGAAGATGCTATATCAAGGGTCTTTCGAGTAGAGGAAGATGTATTTAGAGGATAAGATATGCATCACCAGGATGTAGAATGGAGAATGTATTGATACATTCATTTCTCGGCTTCAAGAAAAATGATATCAGCTGGCAGCCATAGGATCAACTTCTAAGACCACAAAGATGATTATATTGGCCCTCAAATTAGTGTCCGAGCAATACCAAGTTTTTGTCCAAAGTATCCTCAACAGAGAAAACTTGTCGGACTGGGAGTTAGTGTGGGCAAATATTCAACAAGAAGAGATGCGAAGAGATTTACTTAAGTGTCAACTTGAGGGCGACAACAACAGCGATTCGAAGACCAAGAAGGAGGAGGAATAGAATAATACCCTTGCATCACATGGGAAACAAGAGAAGGGGAGGAAGACGAAGGATATGTCAAAGATAAAGTTTTTTTGGTGTGGTGAGATGGGTAATTATGCGACACAGTTTCCTCTCAAGAAGAAGGAAAAATATGAGAAACATGAACCTCAATTTGGAGTAGCCAAGATAGAAGAGGGTTATTGTGCAATGATGGCTCATATACCTCCAGGAGAAAGGTGGGCTGATTTGGAGTTGTAGACCGAAAGATCTAAAATATGGGTAGAAGCCTTGAGGAGTTTGCCTCTCGGATCATCACCTTGCTACGGGAGCCTAGAATGGAAATAGCAGGATGGACGGGTGGAGAGGAGTGAGAAGAGACAACATAGTAGTTAGCAACACTAGAGTCTAAGTAGTACAAAGAAAAGGTAGCAACAAAAACAATGGAGTGCACAAGGGTGCAGCGCAGTGCAGAGATGCAACAATGCAACAACCTCGAAATGACAATGCAGAGGCTAGTAGTAGTCAGATCTTAATCAGTGAGATGCATTATATTTGTCCAATTTCAGATGCTTTTTAGTTGCAGTGTAGTAGCAGTTGGAAATGTCAGAGTCAACATCAACATTGATGCAGAATTTAGAGGGAGTGTAGTAAAGTAGTAGTTGGTAGCAGTATGCAATGTCAACAACAATATAGATGAAGAATTAGTGTAGAGTTTATGGATAGCAGAGTCAGAGATCAACAACACAGAGGGAGATGCATCAGAGTCAGACCATTATGTAGAAGGGCATATTGTTAGAGCACATTCCTCGCTAAGAGGGAGTGTTAATTTGGGATAACATCGGATGTGCTCTAAGTCATATTTTGTGGAGAGGCTTAGATACATGTATTCTAAATAACCTAGAAATCGTTTCGTGAAATTCCAGTTGGATTGTATTCTATTGAAATAATTAATTATTTCTAAAGGGATTGTAAGTTAAAACTTAAGAAAATGAAATAATTAAAGGGTATTAATATAATATGAGGGTGAATGATCTAGAAGAAATGGATCAAGTCAAAAGTTAATCTTAGCCATTGATTAAGATAAAATCTTGGCCATTGAATCTTCAATGAGAAGGTTATGAGAAGGACATGAAGGGTCATTTAGAAAACACATTTGAGAGACACAGAGAGTCTAGAGAATGAATTCTTTTGACGAAGTGGTGCTTGGATGAAGATAAGATCTACGTGATTATTCATTGTAGTGCGGGGAAGTATCACTAGTTGGAATTTTTCCTGAGCCGAAGAGTACCCAACAAAAAAGATAGGGAGATCCAAAAAATTACAGAGAGCCAGTGACATAGAGCCTACATAGTCACTACACAGAGCTGTAGAGGGGAAATCGTTTTGCTGCTAGAGAGACAACGTAGAGCCAGTTTAGACCCTGAAGAGATTTTCCGGAGGCTCAGTTTCCAAGCCAACAAGCAGACCAATGTAGAGGCAGAAGGGTAGCCGAGTTATGACATAGTCACTGCGTAGAGTGACAGAGTCATTTCACAGAGGGAGCGCAAGGTAGTCCAACCTTGGTGCATATCAGTGCCAGTTTCACGTGGAGGAGTGAGGTTTGTCTCACGAGATCTCTTTTGTTAGTTTTGATGAATGATTTTACAGTTTCTTCAACCATAGATATGTACTCAGAATTTACTACATAATAACATAATCCCTCAAATCTACTGCACCAATTTTCCGGCATTTGGTTTTTCTAGGGACATTTGTCTAAAAATAATTGTTTCTAATGGTTGTGTAATATGTGTATGCTTTGATTTGTTTCCGTACTTATATTTCTTCCACGAAATTATTTGTGTAGGTTGTAGTGAATGGATTTCCATATTTTCTTGTAGAACACAATAAATAATTTATTTAGTTAAATAACAAATAGAATATTTTCCATGAGTTGTTGAAGTAGGATCTTGATTTTATAGATTTTTCACATGTAAAGCCCTCACTACATAAAGATGAGATACACCTATCGATCCTCGAAATATTCCTAAAATTCCTTTGTTAATTAATCCTTGATCTACTGTAATGTCCATTTATATCATTTCTCTATGAACAATTGAGTTTCCGAGTAAACTGGAACATTAAATAGGACTTTCTCAACGACTTCCCCACTACTAATTTCAATGGTTTCCTTTGAGGAAACTCACATTAATGCCATTGTGAAAGTGAGTGCTGGAGATATGCTCAATAATTGTTGTACATGTGGGAAAAAAAAGACACTGATGGAAAGTCAATGTCAGCTAGAAGAAAAAAAAATTTCAAGACATGTTCATGCAGCACACCGGGAAACTGAAAGGATGTATTTCAAAATTTTTGGTGGGAAGAGGGTCTGATTGGCTAGATAAATTGCACACTGCGTAGTCCTAGTAGTCAGTGATGAATCTAACAAATTGAAACTACGCAATGCACAGTTCAGCCTTGGTATATAGCCTAGAGAGATTGCACATTAAGCAGTCTCAGTGGCCAAGGTTGCTAGTTGAGGCCAAGAAATGTGAAATGGATAGTGAGGGAAGCCACTACTGTACATTTTAAAATTACATAAACCAATATTGAAACGTGAGCTTCCCAATTACGCAATGCCCAATTGGGAAAAGTGAGTTCTGGTTAAAGAAAGGTAGATGTGCCCAAGGTAAGTGTGAAAAAAGAGCATATATGGAAGATGGTGAAGGAATGAGTGTAGATATGACTAAGTTTTGATGAAATAGAGTAAATAAAGTGCAAAAACTAAACAAATGAGAAGTGAATGAGATCAGTGAGGAGAGTTGCCGCAAGGACGAGCATCAGTGCAAAAGTGTAGAAACCAATGAATCACTTGTGAAAGGGAAAAAAAGACTTAAAAAGAACACTTCTACATTCAAAATCATGTGAAAATGAAAATTTTCATGCAAATAAACATGAAAAACAAAACTCATGCAAGCCAAATGGCAAAAAATGACAGAAAACGCAACTAAAAGCGACAAATGCAAAAATCACCCAGAAAAACGATGACGACCACATCAAAGTTTCCTTGATCTCCTTGGGAATGTTAGAGCTCCAAGATCAGATGTAATAATGATATCTAGGGGCTTAAATTAAATATATTTGATAAATTAGGGTTTATGACGTGCATTCCAGAAATCAAGGGAAAAGAGACACTTGGCGACAATTTCCAAAAATAGCAAGTGCACTTCTTTCAAACTGCTAAAAATAGATTCCTAGATTTTAGGGATTATTTTTCACTTTTTATTTTGCAATTTTCTGGGAAAATTTTCCATGCACCTCACCATGAAGGATTACAGAGTTCTAGGGAACTAGAAGCTCTCGGCTTAGTGCATTGTGTAGTTTTTGAGCTTAGTGAATGATTGCACAATTTATGAGCTTAGTGCTAGGCTTCCTTTCATGAATGGAAAATTCTCGGGCTCAAGGTCGGGCTTCCAGTCACGATTTCTCAATTTTTATTGATGAGGACAAGTTTCACTTCAATAATTATGTAGTTTCTAGAGGCAAGGCCAGAACTGCTATGCAAGAATTAGGAAAGAGGTCAATTTGTGACATAGAGAAATTTGTTATGTGAAAAGAAAATGAACACAAGATAAAATTAAATATAAAAATCAATCAAAGAAAATATACTTGATAAAAGTGCAAGTCATTCTCCCATGAAGCGATGTTAGGCTCCAGAATCTAAGCAATGGAAAAAATTTGGAGGGTGGTTGTAGCCGCTACAACACAACCATATCTAAATTCCATGCAAGGCAAGTCGATTTATTTCCCGAGTGAGCACTTTTTTTATATTAAGAATGTTAAATTTAAGGAGAATGAAGTTTCTAATGACATAAGATAACGATTGAAGAAATCAAATGATTTTTTTTTAGCCAAAGTGACGAAAATTTATAGAAAATATAAAAAGGGGTTTATAAACATATTTGAAATATAATCTGATAAATAAATAAGTGGATATATCATATGATCAATGATAAATGGGTGTTAATTTTTAGAGGGAGAATATATAGACTTGAACAAGGGGAAATCAAACAAATCACTATGGATGAGCATCACCAAAATCCCTACGCAAGTGACCCTAGTTATCAAAATATGATCACATCCATGAAGAAGGAATTATTTTGGTCTACAATGAAAAGGGAAGTGGTGGATTATTTGATAAAATGTCATGAGTGTCAGTTAGTAAAAGCAGAGCACCAACACCCTATGCGATTATTAAGCCCCTTTCCTATACTTGAATTGAAGTGGGAAGTAATTTCCCTAGATTTTAATATCACTAATTACCCCAAACCTAGAAACAACATGATGCAGGGATTCTACTATAAAACAGATCCTTGTGCATAATAGAGTGTGTGTTTCCTTAACATGGAAACCTGATCAAATTCATTATTAAAAACCACATTCAATTCAAATCAAAACATATAAAAAGAAGAGAGAGCCCATGCAAACAAAATATTGGTATATAATAACACACGAAATTCAGATTCAAACCAATTTCCCGAATATTACATTTGTGGGCCTCTCGGCTCTCGACCTTTTCAAAAACTCTCACACAGTTTCTTTCTATCTCTCTCTATATTCCTCAGTATGTTTCCATCTTCACACAAGATTCATATCTATACATAATTATGAATTAACTCCAATCGATGATTTCCTCCACTCAAATCTCAACCAAATCCTAAAATATATTTATCCCTTATTTGACTCAACAAAGTTCCATTTAGGGAACTCCTAATCCCTAAATTATCTACCCAACTCAATTCCGTCATATTCTCAATTAATTAAGAGAATATTTACAATAATCCTCATACTGAGATTATTCTCTCTTAATTTAAATAAAAATGAGCATAATAATTTATAAAATAATTAAAAAGACATCACCCCCTATTTACACAATATTTTAATGAAAATCAAGTAGGATTCTCCTGCATCAGACTCCCCATGTAGAGAAGTTTCCATAGACTCCTGTCTATGAGGTCTGTCACTTTTCTGTAATAATGTGACAACCAAAAGTCTCAATGACTTGCTCCCTCCAGGATTCCAAACTCTGTTCTGCCACTGGTCCTTTAAAGTATCAACTCCATTTTGTAATTCATCACTCTCTCTGTCAATTGGATTCCATCGGTCTTTACAACAATTGCTTCTGCCAATTCCTCAGAGTAACTCCTCTTTGTTTGATGCTTCTGTCTCCAATTGCACCAAACACTCAAATTTATGGTAATAAAGAATACTCAAGAATTTCTTGTTGATCACAACTATAGTCATTGACTACTCCTGTAGTAACAAATTTCTCATCCGGTGCTGTACCTGCATTCACCAACAAACTATTAGTTTTAAAAAGATAAGACCTTTCGGCATATTTTGATGCTTCAAGCACCAATCTCCCATCATAGACTTCCTGGATTTCAGTAGATCCTATTTCGAATTGTTGGTTTCTTTCATATTTATCTTAATGGTTCAATACTTATGTTTCCTTTATGTCTCTAAAGACATAACTTTCTTTCTGTTCCTAATCTTTAATCTCATCTCCAAATACTTTCTACTCAATTTCTATGATTTCAACATTATATTTATTAATGTTTCCTTCTGTACCTACAACCACATTTTTATATGAAGAGTTATAACATTCACTCAAATTTATAAATGTTAGAAACATTTCATCCCTATCATGCATGATAACTGCAATCTCTTCTGTATCAGGTTCTGTAAGCTTCATCTCCCCTTCAGGTTCCTTAAGCCATCATTCCAAGAACTCTATTTCCATGTGAAATCCTTCCAGCATTTCATCACAACCTTCATTCCCAGTTTCATTCTTCTTCTGGAAATCCTCCTGAGTTATCTTGGTTTCTATATCATCACATCGAAAAATTCTGTCAGTAATTTCATTAAACAAATTCATTTGTTTACCTCCTTGGAATATCACTTCGGCATTTTAATTATGCTTCTGCTCCATAAAAACTTCAACTAGCTGTCTTACACCAAACAAGAATTCATTTAAGATTTATTCCTGCTACAACAAATCAGTACCTTCCTCCTCTGAAAGGAATTCTCCTTCATACTTCAACTTAAGATTTTCATTCATCTCTGTGACAGTTTCACAAGACTGTCCACCATCTTCCGCACATCCTGCAAACATATATAAACTGTGAGATTTAAAAATACAAGGCTTCATAGCCTCATCTACTTCTCTTGTCAACATATCTTCCAATTCTTCTGAACTATTCCAATAGTTCATGAGATCTTTCTAATTGATCTCTCCACCTAGAATTTTACCCTGTTCTGGGCCATAAATGGAAACTTCCATTTTCAACTTAGCCTCTCTGAGTTCTTCACATCTCAATTGCACATTCATCATATCCTCCAGCATCCTTATCTCTTCTGTCAACTGTATGTTTACCTGTTGTTCCCTCTTTGCGTGTAACCTCTTCCACTTCACTTTCTTCCTCATGGTCCAACCATGTCTCTGGTATTTATTTCTCTGCAACAATTCAATCAATAACTCAAGGTGAACTGTTATCTCAGCTTTCTCCCACTGAGAATATTCATCAGTTAACTGCTTACATATGCCATTTGCCTTGGCATTTTCCTTCTTCTTTCTTCTGCTACAGTCATTCTCAGAACCTCTGAAATGACTATCACCAGTCATCTTCTCCTCCTTTGTGAAATTCATCCGTTCATGTGTGGATTTCATTTGAATCCTCTTTTTAGTAAGCCTCCATAGTTTCCATTCAAAAATCTAAGCTCTCTTCCTGTGCTTCACCTTTTCTAGTTCTCTGTCTTGGAATCATCTCTGGCAACGCTCTTGCTCCTATTTGCTGCAAACAACAACTTCAGTAATGCTTGTGTTACAATGACCAACTCTTTGGGTGTCGGGCTCCACCGATCATGAACCCAATTACATTCAAACCTTTGACTTAATTTAAGACTCTTTGACTCTAGCCTTTACATCAAATCTTCATCTTAGATTAAAAATACACCCTCTTGTACAATAAATCAATCTTGACTCAAGCTATCCAAATTTTCATTTGACCTTAGCATCTTATTTGACTTCAAGGCTTGACCCAATAATTACAATAGTGGATATTTTGAATCTAATTAAATTTATACAACATAATAATGAACATCCACCCTTAATACATTTTCATGATGTAAAATCTTCACTCTCCAATTCTCTCTCATACTTCATTCTTATGAAAATATCACAAGTCACCAATTACATCATCTCCCTTTATCACTTCAAATGATATTGAAGCCTTTAAATCGAAATGCAATCCATTTTCCCAAGATTTATTTTATGGTGAAAATAAATAAACCATTTAATTTTCAACATTCAAAGATACCTTTTTGAATTATCATACTTTATGCTCCTATCAAGGCTATTAATAAACCTTCTCATTGCAATTTCAACTCTCCAGATTTTACTCTTCTATGCCATCTTTATCACTGTGAATGTTTTCATGCCCTTCATACCATAACTTCTTCACCACGCTCATCATCTTAGCGCAAACAATTTTCATGCAGCTCCTTCTTTGCAAACTCTCTCTCCATATTTCTCCTTTCTATCACTTTCTCAATACATGATGAAAACCTTTACAAATGGTTTTTTTTTCATAGACCATGATTGTTACATAATGGTTTCAGTATTACCGCAAATTTAAAGGTTACACTTCCTCTTGCCTCATAGGCTTACATCAGGTACATATACCTTCACAATCACAATTTAACTCAAGACTCATATAACTTTGATTAAGACCAGTTTTACTTTGAAAAACTTTCCAATGCAGACCACTTAATGATTTGGGGATACTTTTTCATGGAATTATTACACACACATAATCATACCTTGCTTCATTTACCATGCTTTCATTGTGCAATCTTTTTTTGTCTTCTGTTGCATCCTTTATGTCTTTGTATTGTTCTCTCGCCTCTTCCTCCTTTCATAGAACACTTGTGTCGCATGCTATATGTATTTCCACTTGATGGATCTGGAGCTTGAACTTCACATGCTGCTACAAAATTTTCCACGGCCCATATCCTATTATGAGCTAACACTCGTCTTTGACTTTCCTTATCCCGGAGTTCCAAATTTATTTAGCTGGATACTATTCTTATTTCTTCACAATGGCCAATCACCTGAGAAATGTTGTCCCCTATGATTCTGCAGCTTCGCTCTGCAACTCTACAAGATCACATGGTCTGTCGATCAACCAAAATTTACTCTGTGATTCCAATCTATGTGACCAAACATACTCACATTATTGTTATCGCTAGTCAAACAACCCTGTTTTGTTTGATTCTACTCATTTATTAAGCAGTCCCTTTGTGTTCAAGTAGTCCAAAACATCATTGAAGATCTCATCGATCACAGATTTAAAAGAGAAACTACTATCCACCAATTTCTTCGACAAAAGGTTTTCTTTTTTGGGTCGGTGGCACATCATCGAATAAGGCTGCTAACGCAATTTCACTTGTTCGACTGTTAACAAAGGTATGAATTCGGAATGGGCATATTCATATGTCTACTAACGTAGTATTGAATACTGGTCGCACACCATGATTCGTCGGTGATAGTGTCTAACTACTCAAGCAGTCTCAGCAAAAAATTAGAACCGCACATACCAAATTGCTAACACAATATTTCATCCCAGATTACACTTTCCGTACATGACGTCTCCATGGTGAAAATGCCTAATTTCTCATAAATTCTTGCCATAAAGGCGTGCTCGTTGACACAGAGAAATACAATGAATAACCTTTAGTCCGATCTATCTCTAGTGTCCTTGTAACTATGATTGCGTTCAAACTTCAACCACCTCTGCGTTCGTTACAAAACGTTGGTTCTTCTCACACGTTGGCTCCAAGTGAACTGATCCAACCCAGTTTCAAGCTTCTGACTATAAAAATGAGCATGCAAGCTGCTTGTCATTCAAGTCTTCAACACTCAGATCCTCCACCTCGATCATCCAAGAAAATTAAGATATAAGTTATTAGTCTAGGAAATTCGGGAAAAATCCAGTTTTGAACCTTCAAATATGGCACTGTTATTGGAACCTCATGGCTCCATGTTCCATTTGGTAACAATAAATTCGAAAAACCCATTCAAATTACTGAATTTGGTTAGAAATTATATACCAAGTCTTGAGATACAGTGTTGTCGAAAGTCGCTGGTGGTGTGATGTTATCTAAATACAGAATAGGTGTTGAGGATGAAACTGCACTGATTGCAATGTGAAGGTACTTCAATCGGAACCAAGAAGCTAACACTGCAAATTTCATAGATGTCTCATCCTCCATTAAATTTCTAACTGTAATTGTGATTAGATCATTATAACTTGCAGGTATAAACATTAACATCATGATTGAATAAAATATTTCAACTTACTTCCTCCATAAGATCCTCCAAATACAACAATTGGTGAATCCTCGGCTGACAAAGTGTTCTTGAGATCTGTAATCAATGTGGCGAAATTGGCCAAAGGCTGTGCAGAACTGAGAAAGAAACCCATGGGTACTTTTATTGATGTAGGAAAATTTATAGCTTCCAAATGACCATAGAAGTGATTCAGAAATTGCATCAAAAATTGACATTTCCAGCCACTTTCGATTTGATCTTGACATATTAAAATCATAGACAAGCCCCCTGATTACAAAATTTGTAGCTTCTCGTGGATTTTCACCACTCCACCACTCAACATTCGTCTTTCACTATATGTAGAATATTTTTTTAGGGCTCTGATACCAAATGATGTAGGGATTCTGCTATAAAATAGATCCTTGCACATAATAGAGTGAATGTTTCCTTAATATGGAAACTTAATCAAATTCATCATTAAAAACCAAATTCAATTCAACTCAAAACATATACAAAGAAGAGAGAGCCCATGCAAAAAAAATATTGGCATATAATAACACACGAAATTCAGATTCAAACCAATTGCCCCAATATTACATTTGTGGGCCTCTCGGCTCTCAGCCTTTTCAAAAAATCTCACACTATTTCTCTCCATCTCTCTCTATATTCCTCACTCTGTTTCCATCTTCACACAATATTCATATTTATACATAATTATGAATTAACTCCAATCCATGATTTTCTCCATACAAATCTCAACCAAATCCTAAAATATATTTCTCCCTTATTTGACTCAACTAACTTCCATTTAAGGAACTCCTAATCTCTATATTATCTACCCAACTCAATTCCCTCATATTCTCAATTAATTAAGAGAATATTTACAATAATACTCACACTCAGATTAGTATCTCTTAATTTAAATAAAAATGATCATAATAATTTATAAAATAATTAAAAAAACATCACCCCCTATTTACACAATATTTTAATGAAAATCAAGTAGGATGCTCCTGCATGACAACAAGATGCTATAATGTTGGTAATTAACATATTTCCAAAATTTTCACATTTCATTAATGTGAAATCTACTTTTAAAGCTACACAAGTAGTAGATGTGTTCATGAGAGAAATTTTTAAGCTTTAAAAAATACCTAAAGAGGTCACCTCTGACAGGGATCCATAATTTTAACTCTAATTTTTGGAAATAATTATTCACTAGCTTAGGTGCTCAGTTAAACTTTAGTACAACCTATCATCCTCAATAGATGGGTAGACTGAGAGGGTGAACCAAGTATTATAGGACATGTTGCACTTGTATTGTATGAATCAACCCACTAAATGGGAATATTTTATTCATTTAGTGGAGCTTGTTTACAATAACAACTACCATACCTAATTGAAAATGAGTCCTTTGAAGCATTATATTCAATTAAGTGTCATATAACCTTGAAATAGAGTTATCTTGAAGATAGGTTGGTATTGGGACCTAATATGCTTTAAGAAATGGAGCAGATGGTAAAACAAATTAGACAAAATTTAAAGCAAGTTTAGGATATACAAAAAGGTTATGCTCTTAAGAAAATAATTTTCTTAGAATACTAGTTGGTGGAACAAGTGTATCTAAAAGTGAAACCAAAGAGAAGATCCTTAAAACTAGAAATTTGCTCAAAGCTAGCTCCATGATACTACAAACCATTTGAAATCTTGGCAAGAATTGGCCCAGTAGCATATCAGTTAGCCTTGTATGCTCATATAAGAACACATAATGTATTTCATGTTTCCTTATTAAAAACATATGTGCCTAGTATGTTTCATGTGATACAATTCAAACCAAAAGGAGAGTTCCTAGTTGAACTTGCATGGATTTTGGATAGAAGAGAGGTTTCTATTTGGAGAAATACCATCTCTTAGATTAAATTAAATTGGGAATTTTTGGGACCAAATAGAAAATTAAAGAGGCATTTCGAGTGTTTTTCCAAAGAAGAAAGGAACCTGGAAACACCAAGGATGGTGTCCTTCTTAGTGGGGGAGATGTAATGTTTCTGGTGATGTGACTCAGAAACTTTATGACTTAAGTTTGAAATTTTCTAGATAAATTAAAATTGTAAATATTACAAATTTTTATTAATTAACTAGAATGTGGAGTTATTCACATATGCTTTATGTTTATAAAAATTATATATGTGCATATATTTAACGAATATTTTATGAAAACAAAAATAAAATATTCTTTAATAGTGTGACAAATGCCACTCAGAGAGTTAAAATTCCCTTCTCAGTTAGAGAATAGTTAACTAAAGTTAGTTATGTCCAAATAAATGGGATATAACAAAAAAAAACAGTTCCACACTTTGTCCCATTCACTCTGAAGGATGAGAGAGAAGAGGGCACTAGAAGAAGGGAGGGAAATGCCATTAACCTAGAAAGGAACTAGTTGAGAGTGTATAAAATATTAATGACTAGAGATAAAAATTATTAATCTGGTACTCATGTTTTGGAGTTATTGTGGGAGAGAATGACAGTGACTGCAAAATCACTAGTGGGATATAAATACTAGTGGAGACCATTGGAAGAATAAAATACTTCTGAGGGTTAGAAGCATAAAATTCATTGACCTATAAAGGTACTGTTTTCTAACTAAAAAGGGATGATAGATCGAGGATAGTTATATCAATATCTAACTTACATTTACGAGGTATGAAGGGGCCTTTGGAATATTGTGAGTGATATTGAGATAAGTATAAAAACCTTGTAATAAACCAAAATAGAATGTAGCAATGTTTTTATGAGTGTAATTACTTCTAAAAAATAGGTTGTAGAAATTTCATGTATTGATATATGTTGTATTCTTTGTTATTAAGGAATGAAGATACTAGTCGAGTGCACAGAAGATAGGAAAACGAAAGAAATAAAATAAAAGAAAAACCTAGAAAAGTACATTGAGAATTGTTAGAAATAGTATAAAAGGATTATTTTTGTCACAAAATAAATAGTAATTTAATGGTATGGAAGTTTAATGTTGGGTATGATTTGGTCCTTCCTTAACTTTATAGAATTATGTAAAGAAAGGGAGATATGTATGACTAATAGTTTGTTAAAGAGAGGTTTAATGCCTTACTAGTAGGTGTTAAGCTTAACTATTCAACACAATCCCTAGATTGCGGAATAAGAACACTTTATTTAAAGACTTAAGGAAAATGAAAACTTAGTGTGAAACCCATTTTAAGACACATAGGATTTTGGGTAGAAAATTAAACTAAATTTGTCTGTTAGGAAAAGGATTTTCTCTCGTCTGAAGCATGAATGTTAATGAATGAAAAAAGAACACTAAACAACTTGCTGGGTAACTACCACATCCAATATGAGACGAATTAATTTACGTTATCAGAAAAATAACCCAAAATAAAGGAGTGTGATACATATACTAAAAATAGAATAATTGTAGAAAGTATTATCATCCTTCCAAAGGGTATTCTCTCATACACATATTCTAACATGAATTTCTAAAATAAATATTAGCTTAGGTTCAAGATAAAACAATATCGCAACCTAGATTTAGAATTTCCAATTTTTAACTAAAAACTGATAGTAAAAGTTTTGGCTAGAGCGATCGTAGTTTCTCTTCTTTAAAATATAAAATAAAATTGTAAAAGTATTGCCTAGAGTGATCGTAATTTCTCTTCCAAAAAAAATAAAATAAAATTGAAACAAAAATTTATAACATAACCCTAAGGTTTGATTTGAACCATAAACTAATAGTAAGAGCCATGGGCAGATTGTTCATATTCTTTTCCAAATAAAGAAACAACTAGAAGAGTTAATTGTAGGAATAACCCTAAATGTTAACTTCTAGTTGAAAGTTATAAACGTAATAGCGACAAAAATTTATTTTTTCTTTGATAGTAGAGCTAGGTTCTACCATCGTCTGCTCGGGACCTGGAAAAACAAGCAAAATGGAAATTAAAATATCAAATTCAGGAACCTCGATGGAAGCCATCATCAAGACATCAAGCACATGAGTTTCCTTATAGATTAATTTGCTCTAGAGAATTCAAGGTTTCTGTAAAAAAAAATAATAATCAAACAACTAAACATAAATTAATATTTAGGATGAAATAAACCCAAAGGAAGATATTCCTTAGATAATGAAACCCTTAAAAAAAATTAAAGCCCCTTATGAAGATATAATATGCACAGAATTGAAAAAATGGAGTTGTAGCTCTCAAGTGAGTACTGCAACTGGAGACTACACTCAAATTGAGAGATCACCCTCCGTTCACTCTGCCTTCATGAATGAGAAATTACATCATTAAGTACATCACCAGAAATCAGGAAGTTGCAAACAGACTCCTAAACTCTAGGAACAAATCCTAAACTAAGGAGATACGTTACAACTTGTGTAACCTTTTCTCCATTAATACAAAATAGTATAATTATTTTCAACTCCCCCCATTAATGGAGAAAGGATTATCCTGAACTCCTAGCATCCTTCTAAACAATTCAAACTTCACACGTGCAAGAGGCTTAGTAAAAATATCATACATATTGTCACAAGTTTTACAATATTCAACAATGATTTCTTTTGACTGTAGTTTCTCTCTTACAAAATGGAACTGAGTGTCTATATGTTTGGTGTTTTTATGAAACACTGGTTTGTATGCTAGTTTAATAGTGCTCTAGTTGTCGCTTTTGATGGAAGTTGAGTTTTGCTGTTCTTCTCCCGCATCATTGAGAAGCCTTCTCAACCAGATCGCTTCACACGTTGCTGCACACAATGCTTGGTACTCAACTTCACATGAAGATAAGGCTATAGTGCTTTTCTTTTTGCTGCTCCATGCTATGACCCTGGATCCTATGCTGAATGTGTAACCTGTGATAGATCTTCGATCATCCAGGTTACCTACCCAGTCTGAATCTGAAAAACCTGCTAGAGTAACATCATATATGTCAGTGTATAAAATGCCATAATTAACAGTACCACAAAGATACCTCAACACGCTTTTTGCTGCAACCCAGTGACTTTCATGTGGTGTGGAAATGAATTGGCTCAACACACTAATAGAGTATGCCAAATCTGGTCTGGTTGTTGTGAGATATGTCGAACTCCCAACTAGTTGTCTATACATAGTGGCATCCACCTCCTTAGTGCCATCGTCACTACATAAATTCAAATTCTGCTGCAATGGTGTCGCTGCTGACCTACACTGATCCATGCCAAACTTTTCCAACAGATTTCTGGCATACTTTCCTTGGGTAAGAAAATTTTGCCCAGTATCTCTCCATACTTCTAATCCCAGACAGTAATGGAGACTTCCGAGATCTTTCATTTCAAAAACTTGTGTCATAAGCCTTTTGATTTCTTTGATTAAATTATCTGCATTTCCTATTATAATCATGTCATCTACATACAAAGAAATCAAAATAATATGCCCCTGCTTATTGTACATGGTATACAAATTTGGGTCATTCAAACTCCTATGAAAACCATGCTCTAAAAATAAAGAATAAATATTTTCGTACCAAGACCTGGGTGCTTTCTTTAAGCCATATAGTTCCTTTTTCAACCTGCAAACAAGATGTTCCCGCCCCTTCTTTAGAAAGCCTTCTGGTTGTACTAAGTAAATTTCTTCTTTTAATTCACCATTTAAAAATGCAGATTTGACATCAAGCTGGTGTAGCTCCTAATTATGTTTAGTTGCTAGAGAAATAAGCATTCTGATAGTATTTAACTTTGCTACAGGTGCAAAGGTATCATCAAAATCTATACCTTCTTGCTGTGAGTACCCCTTTGCAACCAGCCTAGCTTTTAGTTTTTATATACTTCCATCTGCATTCATTTTTGGTTTAAACGACCATTTACATCCTATAGGTGTTTTATTGTTAGGCAGTTCAACTAAATCCCAAGTGTTATTTCTAAAAATATATTATTTCTCTTCATTCATTGCAGCCCTCCATGCCTCAGATTGACTAGCTTCTTTGTAATTAGTGGGCTCTACAATGTTCAAAATATTTGACATCAAAGCATAGTCTTTCAATCTGGCTGGTTTTTGAGTCTTCCTACTTGATCTCCTTGGTAGGGGACTTACCTCAAATTTGTTTTCTACAGATCTATTTGGGCTTGAATTATCACCTTCTTCCTATTCTTCTTTCTGCTCTTGTTTCTGCTCCTGTTTATGCTCCTTCTCTCGTTCATCCTCGTTGCTTTCATCCATCAACAATGGAATGTGCCAATCATCACCAATGTCATCTTTCCCTTCTTGAACCTGTTCATGAAACACTACATCCCTGCTTGCAAATATCTTATGAGACTGAGGATTGAACAACTTATATGCTTTAAATTATATGCCATAACCAACAAACATGCATTTAATAACTTTAGGGTCTAATTTCTTCCTATCAGATTTGGGTATATGGGCAAATTCATTTGACCCAAATACTCTTAAATGATTTACTGCTGGTTCGAGTCCATATAGAGCTTCAAAAGGAGTTTTGAAGCCAAGATATCTGGTACGACTTTTGTTCTTTAAATATACAGTAGTATTAATAGCTTCTACCCAAAAAATATTAGATAGACCCTTACCTTGTAACATGCTCCTTGCACACTCCACTAAGGTTCTGTTCTTGCGCTCTGCCACTCCATTCTGCTGTGGTGTGTGTGGCACTGTAAACTGCTGAAAAATCCCATGAGATTTGCAGAATTTCATGAATTCCCCTAACTTGTATTCTCCCCCTTGATCAGATCGGAGAATTTTTATACTTTTTCCAAACTGTTTTTCCACCAAGGTTTTAAATTCTATAAAATACTAGAAATTCTGACTCTTTTTACTCAGAAAGTAAACCCATGAATATCTACTGCAGTCATCAGTAAATAACAGAAAGTAATATGCTCCACCTAGCGACCTCGTCTGCATAGGTTCACATATGTCAGTGTGCACTAGTTCTAGAATGTCTCTTTCCTTCCTTCTATCATGCACAGGAAACTGTTCTCTATGCATTTTACCTAAGGCACATCCATCACAATTTAACTGATTATTATGAAAGACAGGGAGTTCCTCGACCATACCTTTTCTCTGCAATAACATGAGGTCCTTCAAATTCAAATGACCGAATCTATGATGCCAGAGTTGTTCGGCTGTCGATCCACCTGCAACCATGGCTCGTTGTGGTATGCTTTTTACATACAGTCTGTATAGGATTCCTACACGCACGCCTGTTGCAACAACTTCATTCTTGCAATCCTTTATGACACAATTAGTCTTGAAGAATTCGACTTGAAAATCTTGATCAGTTATCATGGATGCAGATATCAGATTTTTCTTAATTCCGGGTACATATAAAATTTTTTTAAGACGACTAATATCACCATTTGGAAATTTTACCAGAATATCCCCATAGCCTTTAACCTCGTATCCACTATCATCTCCTAAATAAATTTTTGATCCATATGTACTTTCTTCAAGAGTTTCAAAACATTCCTTTTTACCTGTCATGTGAGAGGATGCACCAGAATCGACATACCAAATGTCGTCCTCATTGGATGCTGAAAGGGCACAGTCGACTGTGAACAGTCAAAATTCGTGACTGAGATATTCATCCTCTTCAACAAATTATCCTCTGTGCTTTGCTATCGCCAACTTTTTCTTTGCATCATCTACCTGCTTCTTAAGGCATTCATTATGTATATGACCCTTCTTTCCACAATAATAACATCTTTTTATAGGATGATTTACAGACATACCTTTATACGGACCCTTCTGCGATGTACCTCCTCTTTGCTGCAGTTGCGACTGTGATTGCTGCTGTGGCTACTTCCCTCTGAATGATCGTCGTTTCACCATCAGAGCAAGATCATCGCTCTGGGGTTTCAAATTCTGCCGTAGCTCCTCTTCTTGCAGCAAAATCCCTGTCAGATCTTCAAATGTAGGTGCTTTCTCCCTTGCTGCCAATGCAGCGATGAAAATTTGATATTCATCTCTCATCCCATTCAGTGTGATTGTGACAAGATTGAAATCAGACACCTTCTCTCCGATGTCTCCCAATCCATATTTCACATCTTTAACTCGCGCGATAAATGCAGCGACGGTCTCACTTTCGTCCATCTTCATTGAAAACAACTTGCTTTTGAGTGCCATAATTTGACTTGTGTTCTAGGTTTGATACAAACTTTTGATGGTCATCCAAATCTCAGAGGACGTTTTACATTCTTTGATGTGAGGGATAATGTTGTCCTTCATGGACATCTTTAGCAAAAATTTTGCCTTGTTTTCTCTCTTATCCCATTCTTGATCTTATGTATTCGCCCCTGTGTTTGAATTATGCCTATGCTCATCTCCTATAACTATCGACCATGCATTCGCACCCTCGAGCAAGGTTTGAATCTTAAACTTCCAATTTGTGAAGTTAGATCCATCGAGTTTGCCAGACTCGTGGAGATATGATTCCATAGTGTTACTCATTCTGAAGAGATCTACAAGTAAATGAATCTACCCAACTGATTTAGAAAAAAAAACAATACCTGTCAGATCTTGACCACCGATCTGCCACTGCTCTGCTGGTTCTCCTGATCCACCCACTGTATCTTCGATTCAGATCCAACAATATATGACAAATCTGCTAATTAATCTCACTCCAATGAGAAAATCCGTTGTTTTCCAATACAACCACAAAGGCGCCTTTTTGAGCGAAAAATCCGCGCGCAGAGGAACACGATGCAAGGAAAAATCCTTGGCGCGATTTTTCTGTGCGATTCTGCGCCAATCCCGTGATTTGGTGCATTGGTGCGGTTATGGGCCGAACAGATGTGCCAATTGTGCTTCTTGGCACGACTGTCAGCGCAGAAAGCGCGCCAACCCCCTTCTTCTCAGAAATTAAAAAACATCTGAGTCCGTGAGCCAGGTGTTACTGCAGTCCCCCTGCTTGGTCGAGTACAAAGCTCTGTGAGCACACAGCTCTCGTGTACACGAGGCCACAAAGACACTTTTAGCCACGAAGGCGATTCTGCCACAAAGGCAAATTGGCCACAAAGGCAAATTGGCCACAAAGGCGATTCAGCCACAAAGGCGATAAAAGATTAGGCTCACCCAATCTGAGCTTTGATACCAAGATATAATATGCACAAAATTGAAAAAAAGGAGTTGTAGCTCTCAGGTGAGTACTGCACCTGGAGACTACACTCAAACTGAGAGATCACCCTCCGTTCACTCTGCCTTCATGAATGAGAAATTACATCATTAAGTACATCACCAGAAATCAGGAAGTTGCAAACAGACTCCTAAACTCTAGGAAAAAATCCTAAACTAAGGAGATACATTAAAACTTGTGTAACCTTTT